>JARHVA010005726.1:1040000-1120813 GCA_037957365.1 Torreya grandis
GATAGTGGTATAGGTTTTGACAGGTGGAAGATGAGGCATGGCTTCAGTCAATGTCAGGTAACTACTGTAGTTTGCCTTACTAGGTGGATGATGAGTCATGACATCATTCTGTTGCTGTATGTGGATGGTATGTTTGCTAGTAGGATTGTACATACAGGATTTTGCTGAGCTAAGGGGTAAGATTAGTTCAGTGGTTTGCTATGAAGAATTTGGAGCAGTGAAATTCTTTGGCATGGGAGACATAGAGGATCACAGGTTGATTTTGTCTCCAGTGGGAGCTGATGTGAATCAGGTGTTGGTGAGATGCAGGATGTAGAATTAGAGCGCACCAAGGGCTGGACAGTTCAGTGTCTGAAATCACATGAGGTCTAGTATAGACCTGAGTTTTCCCCAGCAGTGGGTGTTGTCAAAGAGTTAGGTGCCAATTCGGAGAAGTGGATTCTCAGGGATGTGAGGACCAGTAGTAGGGATTCATGCTATTTAGGGTCAGGACTTCACTACATGGGTTTGTAGGTTTAGATGTGGCAGGGTACTCAGATGATAAGAGGTACACCACAGTGTGTGTGGTGGGTTGTCTTCAAGATTGAGCTTAAAGAGGGATACAAGCTAAGAAACAGATTAGATAGGGTACAGGTATAGGTACAGTGTAGCTATTTATCTCCAAGTGGGAGATTGTTAGGTTGTGGAGCTAAAAACTTCACTGATGCAGACATGGAGAAGGCCATTGGAGGAGTTGCTGGAGTGTCACAGACACTGGCATCAGTCAGGCCAACCGACATCGGCAGGTAGGAGATAGGAAGAAACCAACGTCGGTCAGAGATCAGCCAGCATCGGTGACCCTCAGGTGGATAGGGACCGACGTCGGTCGCCTGTGTGGTTCGACTGCGAGTATATTATGGGCAGTTGTTGATGAACCAAGTGTTTGCATGTTTAGAGCTAATTTTAGACTGAGAGCTATGGATCTAATTATTGTATTAGATGTCTAATTATTGTTTGGATGAGATCTATATAATAGACTCATGGTTGTATCGTAAAAGTGTTCTAGAAAGCCATAGAGCTTTTAGAGAGAGCTAGTGTAGCTCCTCCTAGTTCCAAATGGGTGCTGAGAGTGTATGATCAGGGAGAGTTGCAGGGTCTACAAGGTTAAGGAGCTGATCCACCAGGGAACTGGTTAAAGAATCATAAGGACTTGGTAAGGCAAGGACAAGGGTTCTTCAGGGGTGTAGAGATATCTACATGGTGAGTAAGGTCTAGTGATTTGTAGGTAGCAGCAGAGAGCAGGAGATCTACTTGGAGTATGGTTGTGTACTTGGTGAACTGGCAGTGTGTTACTGACTGGTTGGAGAGGTGAACATAAATTCTGTATTGGAGTTGATTGTTGTGACCGAGAGAGAGAGGGAAGAAGGTCTTGAGGTGTGGCGAACCTTTGAGGTGGAGGAAGAAGTGGCATCTTCCTTATTGTATATTCTTCTGAGTGATTATTAATACAATTGTGTATTGTCTCTCAATTCCTATGTTGTTTCATATTTCTAGTTACTTATTGATTCTGGTATAATTCCATGTTTAGTTGCTAATACAAGAAGTAATCATATGTGCTCTAATTGGTAGAGCAAGATCCTGACTAAGTAGGCATCGGAGCATGTTTATTGTTCTAGGTTCCCTGTTAGTGCATATAATTAGGGGGCCAAAAATAGGTATTAATTGAGCATGTTTTTATTGAAAAAAACAAACCTCAACTTGCAAAAATTATTTGAGACACCTAAAATCAAAATTTGAAGATGTCATAGGAACATGAATTTTAGAATTTTGAGTCTAATTCCTAAATTATATATATTTTTGAAATGGTCAAGTATAAGTAGGTCAAACATCATAAACTCAAAGAGGTAATACTATTTTTAATAAAAATTAGAGCAAACATCTTCACATGCATCTCATCATTTTTTGAGCATCATTTAGTTTTTTCAACCCTTTGGTGGAAAGTTAGATAAGATCATCTAGTTTGTAACCTATATTGTTTTAAAATTAATTAATGAATCTTTGTTTTTTAAATAGTTTAACAAGTCAATAGACCTTGAAATATGATCAATAATGTATAGCCAATTATGCATCCCCATAACTACCTCAAATAATATTTAAAAATAGATTTTTTTTAATGTGTATATAATTAGGTCTAGTTTGCAACCATATAATGTTTTTTCATGTTAAATCAAAAAAGGAAAAGATATATATATAAAATGATGAACATGTATAGTTACAATATATAGAGCTATAAAAAGACATACTTAGAAATCAATATAGATAACAACCTTAAAGTAATAAAAATATAATATATATATATATTTAGAAAGAGGACAGTGTAGTCAATTTTGTAGTAATCTTTTCAAGAAAAAGTTTGATAAAATTCATAATGCTTAGCATGGATGAAGTTGCATTTTTTTTGTTTTTAGTTAAAAACACACATTCAATTGTGTGTTTTTAGGTCTATTCCTCAAGTTTAGGAATCCAAGACATTCTGGAGCCTTCAGGCATGTGTTTCAAATCTTAAGCATAAGAACTATATACTCAAAATTATCATGTATGTGGAATTTTTACCATGTACATGGAATAGTTACATGCATTTCACCATCTTATTACTTTGTTATATTTCTTGATAATTCCTTAAATTCACGAATGGATTTAATAGATTATATAATTATTAACATTAAAGTTTTGTACCTCAAAAAAATGTAATCAGGTAATTGATATTATAATCACCCCTTTATTAGCTTGGCTAAATAGATTTATGACTACAAAATGTGATTTTGGGCACAATTAGCCCCATCATCATCATAGATTGAGCCAATAAACTAATTAGGAAAATTATTAATGTGATTTGAACTGAATTGATCCCTATAAACATAATTATTACTCTAAAATATGTTAAGTGGGGTTAAATTTATTGGTTTAAGGTTTAGGGTTTAGGGATTATAGTATATAGGGTTTAGGTTTTAGGGTATAAGGTCTAATTGCAAAGGCAATTAGGGACAAATTGAGCTACTTGAACCTAATTGTGACTATAGAATGTGATTTTGGGATCAATTAGCCCCACATAATCATATATTGAGCTAATTAGTCAATTAGGGCAATCAATGATGTGATTTGGGCCAAATTTATCCATGTGAACCTTATTTTCTTAGTCTAAAGGTTGTTTTAATAGGGCTAAACTTATTGGTTTAGGGTTTTGAGAGTTTACAATTTATGGTTTTGGTTTAGAGCTTAGAGTTTATGGATTAGGGCATAAGCTTTATGTTTTGGGGTATGTAAGGTCCAATTGTGAAGGTAAATGGAACAAAATTGAGCCCCTTAAATGTATTTATGACTACAAAACATGATTTTGGGCCCAATTACCCTTCACATCATCATAGATTGAGGCAATTATTCAATTGGGCTAATAAATGATGAGATTTAGGATAAATTGAGCCCTGTGACCCTAATTATTATCTAAAAGATGTTAATTAGGGATAAATGAATTGGTTTAGGGTTTAGGTTTTAGAATTTAAGGTTTAGGATATATGGTTTAAGGTATAGGTTATAAGATTTAGGTTCTAATCTAATCCAAAACTCAAAAATTTTGGTTGATAAATATTTTAAGAACATAGAAGTAACATAGTAACAATGAATTCTCTGAGAAGAGATGTATTATTACTCAAGATCGCAATACAACTATATGTTTATCTCTGGGAAGAGATGTTTGATTTTAAATTTTGGGTTATATCTTCATTTATACCTATTTTTAAAGTAGGGGAGCATGCGGAATGTCAAAAATGTTGAGGGAGATTAAGTGGTTTGACTTCCATAGTTTAAAACAATACAAAATTTAAGGAATTACTAATTTTAGAAACTTACTATTTTTAGACTACACTACTAAAATTGAAATTTGGGGAACTTCAATTAGGTTTTCAAGGGTTAAAATTCATTAAGAAAATATACATGCCATCTCATAGTGTTTTCCTCATTATTATCTTTCCAACGTTTCAAATGACGAGTCAATTGGAGCTACGGTGCAAAAGTTATGGCTCCCAAAAGTTCCGTCACCAATTAGGGTGGAATTGTCACCCAAATTATCACCTGAATTATTACCTAGATCATAATCACAAAGGCAATTGAGGATAATTTGAGATACTTGAACTTATTTGTGACTAAAAAATGTGATTTTGGGAATAATTAGCCCTAAATTCATCATAAATTGAGTCAATTAGACTAATAAGTAATGTGATTTATACTCACTTGATCCCTATGAACATAATTATTACTCTAAAGGATGTTGAGTGGGGTTAAATTGATTGTTTTAAGGTTTAGGGTTACAATATAGGGTTTAAGGTATATAGGGTATAGGTTTTAGAGTATAAGGTTTGATTGTAAAGGTAATTAGGGCCAAATTGAGTTTCTTTAACCTATTTATGACCATAGAATGTGATTTTAGACTAAATTATCCCCCACATCATCACACATTGATACAATTAGTCAATTGGGGAAATGAGTGATATGATTTGGGATAAATTGAGCCCTATAAACCTAATTCTTACTCTAAAGGATGTTAATTGAGGATAAATTAATTAGTTCAATGTTTAAGGTTTAAAATTTAGGGTTTAGGGTTGAAATGTGAAAGTAATTGAGGACAATTTGAGCTACTTAAACCTATTTATCACTACATAATGTGTTTTTGGGTTAAATTATCCCCCATATCATCAAATATTGAGAAAATTAGTCAATTAGGGTAATTATTGGTGTGATTTAGACCAAATTAAGCCTTATCAACCTAATTCTTAGTCTAAATGATGTTAAATGGTTTTCAATTGATTGGTTTAGGGTTTTAAGAGTTAATGATTTTTGGTTTCAATGGATTAGGGTTTATGGATTATGGATTATGGTTTAGGTTTTAGGTCTTAGGGTTTATGGATCAAAGTTAACAAATTAGGGTATAGGGGTTTAGTGTTTAGGGTTTAAGATTTAGGGTATATAGTTTAGGGTTTATGGTCCAATCACAAAGGAAATTGAGGATAATTTGAGTGGTTTGAGCCTATTTATGGGCATAAAATGTGTTTTTGGGTTTGATTAACCTTGATGTCATCATATATCAAGAAAATTAGTCAATTGGGTTAGTTAATGGTGTGACTTGGGCCAAATTTATCCATGTGAAATTAATTCTTAGTCTAAATGATTGTAATTAGGGTTTAAAATAATGGTTTAGGGTTTTTAAGAGTTTAAAATTTAGGGTTTAAGGTTTCTAGGGCTTAGGGTTTAAGGTTTAAGGTATAGGGTATAGGTTTTTGGGTTTAGGTCTTAGAGTTTAGGGCTTAGGGTTTACAATTTAAGGTATAGGGTATATATTTTATGGTTTAGGGCTTAGGGTTTGAAGTATAGGGTATAGGGTGTAGGGTTTAGTGTCTAATTATGAAGGAAATTGAGGATAATTTGAGTTGATTGAAGCTATTTATGAGTATAAAATGTATTTTAGGTTTTATTAGCTCCCATATCATCATAAATTGAGGTAAATAGTTAATTGGTATAATTAGTGGTGAAATTTGGGCAAAACTGAGCCCTATAAACCTAATTATTAGTGTAAATGATGTTAAGTGGGGTTCAAATGATTGGTTTAAGGTTTTAAGAGTTTATGATTTATGGTTTAGGGTTTATACGGATTTGGGTTTAGGTTTTTGGGTATAAGGTATATGATATTAAGGTTTTAGTATTAAGGGTTTTAGGTTTAGGGGTGTTTGTTTACACATCTCATACTACATATGTAGTTTTATTTATACAAAAAAAAATGTAAAATCAATGTCATTTTTTTCACATCAAGAGTAATATTAGGAATATAGAACACAAAAAAATATTAATGAAATAAAGATGAAAATAAAATGTAGAAAACATAACACAATAGAGACACATATTTAATGTGGTTTACCTACTATGGGCTATGTCTAACACATAAATAGCCAATTTTCTCCTATTTAGTCCAACAAATGAAGGGGAAAACTTGAAATACGTCCACTACAATATCCTATTCACTCACACATAGTGTGTTGTCATGATTACAACTTCCTCATATCAATAGAGGGTTACATATTAGGGGAAAAATGTACAAACATAATTTATACCATTAGATCTATGACCTAATAGTGAATAGTCCATATTTACTACAAAATTATAATATTTACAATTGCATTTTTTAGAATATTTTATTGGGGTGGTGACATTAGTAGGAGGGGTGGTTTCCCCCCACACCCCCTATCAAGAACTAGGCATTCTAATAAGATCAAGATCTACCATCCAACAAGTTATGTCCCATGAATAATCCAATTTATTTTATTATGCATGTTGCAGGTTTATTTTTTATTGATTTGATATGTGTCCCCACCCTCAAAATTATAAAACTTTGTGTTCTCATTGTTGACTAAAGAGTGTAGGTTATTTTTTAAATAATTTTATCCTTATCCCCACTTGGTGCTACACATCAAGTAGGTCTATTTTTTAATAATTAGACTAGTATCCCCACCCTTAAGAGTTGACAACTTTGGCAATCATGGGTGATGACTTTAATAATATTAAGAAGAAGATGTTAAAGTGAAAAACAATATGGGAATTATAAGTGAAAAGAGAAAATCAAAGGCATCAAATGCAAAAACTTTGTGCAAGTAAGTATACTAATTGAATGTCATAAATAATGATGAAATAAACGATGATAATATACCAAATTTTAAAAGTATAATCATCAATTATGATAGTATAGAAAAATATAATGTAAGTCCACATTCAAATTTTATGGTTTTCAATTTTGGTGATGATGATAGTATGCATGATTATGTAAATTGCATTAAAACACCTATTTGTGAAAGTAACAATCAATAAAATAATATGGGTACATCATCGAATGAATAAAATAGTAATGAATAAAATAATATGGAAACACCAAATCAATCAAATTTACCATTAAGAACACCTCCTAGGATTTTGAAAATAAGACCCATGTATTTAATTGAAATTGATGAAAACATTTTGAAACCAATGCCTAAAGAATGTTTGAGTGCCATATGAGAAGAAAAGCTGAAATAATTTAGGAGTGGCACTTTGAATAATTAAATGAAACTTAAAGATTCCAAATTTTTTGTTACATTGATGAAATTTCTTAATATGAGACCTAAAATAAACACCCTAGTACTAAGAATATCTAATATTGATGGTGTAAATAAAGAAATTATTGATTTTTTTTATAATGCATACCATCAATTAGGTGTGAAGAATTGAACCAAAGATGGTAACATTGCCTGACATGTTATTACAACTTATTTGGTAAGATATAAAACAAATAATATATGATTGATTAGACAAACAAGCTGAGGATTGCAGATAAATAAAACACTAATGAAAGCAATTAGGAAGACTTGATGTTACTGGTATCAATGACTTATGGTCATTCTCTGGTAGACTTCCATGGAAAGAAAAGGTTATAAAAAATTCCCTAACATATTTATTTGTAAAATTTTGTATATATAACATAAGTGTATCACCTAATATTAGAGATGTAGTGAAAATAAGAGTTGGTTCTCGTAACTGTGAACCAAATCCTAATTGTTTTTAGATATGACTCAAACATAATTTTAATCTAAATTTGTTAAAAAATATCCATATATTTCAATTAGTCAAATATATTTTGAAATGGCCAAACCATTTTATGTGAAAATCAATCACATATGGAATAATTATTGTTTTGGGCGACACATTGTATTTTTGATGCATTATGACATTTTTCATTATGTTCATTGTAATTTTTATACTAACAACATTTTTTAGGAGTGTAGAGTGGAATCCCTACTGATATTAGAAAGGAAATTTATTCCAACTATTTTTTGTGAAAGACTAGATGGACAATGTTTTTATAATAGGGCATATTTGGATGGAACTTGCAACATTTGTGGTGGATTGCCAAAATTGAAAAATTGTACCCATGAGGAGAGTACCCATGAAATTGGACAAGAATTGGTTAGTTTTAATAAATATAAATCTATGACATATCAATTAAAATATGGAAAGGAATATAGAAGGCGAGAACTTGTTATAGAATAAATACCTATTTCTACATTTATGGACAAATTTAGGGAGGAAACTATATATGAATATGTAAGGAAAACACATAGATTGATGGCTAGATGAAAAATTCAAATTGATTAATGACACATTCCCACTTGGTATTATTATTTCAATTGTTGAATTTTTAGAGAATTACACATTACAAACACAAATAGAGTTTTTATCACAATACTCTAATTTAGTACAGGTTTCCATTTTTGTGCATATATCATTCATGCATTTACTTGATAGTACAAATCATGATCAAAAAATATTATATGAGTACCACTTATATGTCAGAAATGATCGAACACATTCTTCAAAGTATGTGAAAGGTTTTTTGTATTTTTTTTATGGCAAATTGAGTGAAAGGAACATTACTTCAAATCAACACTATATTTGGTCAAATAATTGCATGTCATAATTTAATAATGCACATATGTTCTACTAGCTAAGTAGGATGTGTGCGACCATTGGTGTAAAACATTTTTAGACTTTCATTGAAGTAGGTCTTCGAAATTGGTAACATGATAGTGTAGGATCAAGTGTCAAAATATTTATTTTAAGAGAGGAGTTGAAGTTTGAAGAGGTCATTAATTTGATAGATGTAAACAACATTGTTGTATGGTGTAATGAATATATGGGCCATGGTGCTAAAAAAAACTCCACTATTTATATATATTTTTGGCTAATGGATGAGGATCAATTGAAAAGCTATTAAGATTTTATGAAAGTAACATGATTTAATGAGTTACAATCATTTTTTAGCTCAAACATAGGTTTTTGGATGGTTCATACGAGGCACATGGCATACTTTTGTTTTGCATGCATTGAATTTATTTGGAATGAGTGCAAGTCACAAGAATGGGTGGATGAATGGAGTTATATGACTCTAGTTATAATTGACACTTATCAATTTTCCCTAAAATTATAACTTACAAAGATGACATAATCACATTACTTTGACCATGTATATGATCTAGTGAAATTAGGTACCGTATTTTTATCATGTGTTTTGTTACACCCAAATTTTGGATAAGTGATTTTTGGGAATAATTATTGTGGAGAGTCATGACATAAAATACCATGATGCGGGAGTCCATGGTGTAAAAGGACCAAGTATCATGGAATAAATGTGCATGTTAAATGGAGAAATTGATAATGAAGGATTCAAAACTTAGAAGAAGACTTGTGGAGTGTGTGGAAAGCAGAGAATGGTTATGGATTGATTCCTAGGGATGAAAGAGAATAAGTCAAGTGTGAAAATAACACTAACCCACAAGAATATAGGTGCTCAAGGATGAGGATATATAATTGAAGAAAGAGTATAGGGGTAAAAATTCTTGAGTCTTTAGGAATTTAATGTAAATGGATGCCACAAGTCAAATGCATTGATGATCATTGGTGAGTC
Organism: Torreya grandis; assembly: GCA_037957365.1. NCBI lineage: Eukaryota > Viridiplantae > Streptophyta > Pinopsida > Cupressales > Taxaceae > Torreya > Torreya grandis. The sequence goes on from JARHVA010005726.1 coordinate 1,049,518, forward strand.
ACCTTGAGTGTATTTACTTTTATAATTTCTTGGCTAGGAAAAAACAAGTATAAATACTCGTATGATGTATTTTTTAATGTTGTTATTCAGTTGGATGTTATTGATAGAGTTTATACAAACTGGTTACATTGTAACTCTAGAAATGTGTATTCTTTAAATATCACAAATGAATATGATGTTTGAAGCTTGTGTTGACTTAATATTATTATTCAACTAAATATGAAGTTAATTTTGTTAGTTATCATTTATGCCATATTTTTATTTTTGATCATTGAGCAATGAACATGTGCTAAGTTAGATATGGATAAGCAAGTCAAGTTGTGGTGAGTTTTCTATCACTCTTCTAGACTGTGCACATAAGTGGTACTAAAAGTTTGATTTGCATCAAGCTATGGTGAATTATGACCAACTAAAGGTAACATTATTCAAGGAATTTGATATTATGGAGTTTGAAAAAAGAGCACGTTGCTCGTAAGGACATCAAGTAAGAACTAACTAAGAGTATGCATGCTTATGATGGGAATTTCAAGATGCTTCTTTCTAAGATCTCTTTTGAGATAAATTTCACTCAACACACCTAGTGGTTCATAGGAGGTTTTTTTCTCCCCTTTAGATGAAACATAGCACAAAATACTTTCACTAACCCATGTGAGGCCTTGAAAGATGCACTACACACCAAAGATATTGTAAACATTGACATAGGGATTAGTCTCTTGATAAAGGCTCAAATTATTGTTATGGAATCTCAATTAGAAAAAATCACTACACATAATGCTCATGACACTCATAGTGGCTTGTGGTTTGTAGACTATGAATCTAAAGGCCAAAATCATAATAATTAACCTCACAAGATTATTTGAGTCATGTTAATGCGATCCTATGATATTTGATAGGAGGAAAACGATGTAATTGATTTTCCACTGCTACAATGTGCTAGTAAAACAAAGTTATCTACCTATTTCAAGATATGTGATGCATACACTCATTATACCAATGATTATCATATCATTAGTGAAATTCATGAGGCACAATCATGTGGTACTCACCATACATATGTTGCTAATAACTAGGATAAGGGATGAGACTATCATGGTCATGGTCAAGGTCGAAGATGAGGAGGTGGATGTTTTCCACCAAGAACATATTATAAGTTTGGTTCCTCAAAGCACTACCAGTATGATTTCCTAGTATATCCTACATGTGCCTTTTTAAAAATTGAACATCATCTAAAGGAGTACCTAGGTTTGTATATTAAAATCATGAAAGAAATAAATGAAAAGGGTACCAACATGATACATACTAAAAATCCACAATAGAGACCATGCCTTGGTACTCTAACTAGTCCCAAAATCAATATTACAACATAGAGTGGTGGTTAGTCCTAGTCTATGTCCAACCCACCCATTGAAAAGGCTCAATGAGAGGATTTTCATGCTAATTATTATTTGGATTCTCAATAGAAGAAGGAGGTGCTCTATGAAAATATGAATCTAGTAAGATAACTACAAGGAGAGATATATTTCCTCAAGGATTGATATCTTATTACATGTGCTAATATGTATAAAGCTATGGACCTTCATGACCTAGTTCATGATGAGTTCCATGAGTTATGAAAGTGACTCCTAGATGAGGATATTATACCCTTATTATGAAATTAGCTAAGGAACCATACATCTAGGCCTATCGAGGATCACCAGTTAAACCAAGCATGATAATGAGACCCATATCCAGCCTGGTCTAGAAGAGGATAAGGGAATATCAGTTAATGCCACTATATATGGATGGGTTATTATAGATATCTTAGTTTAAATTTATGCTAAAGTAAATTTCCTTACCAAGGATTCATGGAGGAAGATGGCTAGATTGGTTTTATAGCCTTCACCTCATGTGTTGTTTATGGATAATAAGAATTGATATTTTCCTATTAGAGTAATTAAAGATGACACTATGGTTATCCTTAGTGTTATTTTCAAAGCCAACTTTGAACTCATAGAATTATCCAAAGTTGATGACTTTCTAGCTCTATTGGCTCACCCATGGTGTTACATGAATAATGTTGATTTGAGCTTCAAGAAGCATTATTTTAGCTTTGAGAATGATGAACATTACATTTTCATCTCCTTAAACCATGCTCAAAGACCTCCATATGTTGAGCTAATAAATTATACCAAGGAAATTAACCATATCTATAATGTCACAACTTGGAGTACTGGATGACATGATCCACTTTAGATGACATCTTGTGTTGGGAGGATACATAATCTATATCTGACACCACAAATAATCCTCGTGACTATTGGGATTATGGTGACTATGAACTTGCTCAAAGGATTTAAATGTTATAGGTATTAGATAAGATACTCTATAGAAGTATATTAAATGCCATAAATTTGTTCATCTCCTTCATAAGTAAATTATGTCTCTACCACCAGTAAGGCTAGATGAAACTCTAAGATTACATGGTCAAATGGAAGTCTACAAGTTTTTGAAATAGTTATAAGCCTTATATGACTTCATCATTGATTGGGTGCGATCAATTATCCATATCTTTGATGTCACAATAGCTCAGTGGTGGAGAACTCATTGTTCAAACTTAATTACATGGGATCAATTTCATTTTCCTCTACACCATTATTTTAACCATGATAACTAGTTTTATGGAACAATAAGTTATAGTGGAATAAAATATCCTAAAACTCATCTTGAATCTTGTGAGACTATGTGAAATGTGCATGAAACATTTTTTCTTGAATACCTTTGGGGTCATGCATTCTATGGCACTATACACACTTGGGTTAGAGCATGGTATGTACATGAAGAGTTCCATCTGGTGATAGATTGTTGGCATTTTATTAAGAGTAATATGACTATGACAATTTTTTATTCATCTCTTCATATGTATTTATGCCTCAAATTTCAAGATATGCATTAGGATATAGTAGGTGACCCAACCTTAGTTAAAGATCATATTAGATGCATATATGGCACATGGTAGGAGAGATTGATTAATTTCTAGGAAATTGATGAGGAGGCATCATCTCCACTAAATGAACCTGCACTAGACCACACGTTAAGATAATAAATCTAAAAAGTTAATAAAAATGTCATGTACTAGGTTAATGAAGGTGCCAAATCTGATCCACGTGGCCCATCTATTAATAATTTATCATTGCACATGGAGTATTGCATGCACTATGTCTATATACCGTCCAAGATGAATAACACCCATACTTAAAGCTACTCTAGACTATCCAAAATAATATTGGCATGGAGGAAGTTCCCAATATGGCTATTATTGGATACTACTAGTCTAATATATAGATCTCTATGGTGTTTGAATTATTAAAAGAGTACCAATATGTCTTCCCATGTAACTATACTCAAATTAAAGGAGTGCATTCTTCCTCCAAAAAGATGCACATAAAGTCGGTAGAGGGTGCTTGACATGTTAGGAAAAGGCCATATCATATGAATACTAACTTGCATGCTCGATTCAAGGAATAAATTGATAGCATATTGCATGCAGGAGTCATTATTCCTAGAGATGAGTTTAAGTGGTGAGCCCCATGGTCATTAGTATCAAGAGGTATGGATGTATTTAGGTTTGTGTGGATTATTGGGTACTTAATATTACTTGCATAACCATCCCCTTTTTGATTCCCTTAACTAAAGAGATACTAGGGGGAGTTGCTAGATGTAGAATTTATACTTTTATGGATGGCTAATATAGATAACATCAAGTCTAGATCGTAAAAGAGGATATGCCAAAAACCACATTTATAATTGAGTGGGGATCATTTTATTATAATGTAATGCAATTTGGGTTGAAAAATGCTCCTACTATGTTTTCCCAGATCATAGTCAAGGCTTTCAAGGACTTTATTCATAAGTTCCTTCAAGTCTACCCTGATGACTAGACTTTTTATAGCTTAGTATGGGAACACTATTCAAATATCTACCTAATTATTGAGTGTTACCAAAAGCTTCAAATTTACATAAATCTAAAGAAATTTGTGTTTGCTACCCCTTTTAGAGTTTTACATGTTCATGTCATATACCATGATGTAATCTTGGTAGATCAAGCCTAGATTGCTATTATAATTCACCTTCCAATGCCAACCACCCAATGAGAGGTACGTTCTTTCCTTGAACACACTAGATATTAAAATAAGTTCATTCATGGGTATGCAAGATTGTTTCACCACTGGAGGAATTATTGAAGCAAAATTGTTAGTTTGTCTAAACCAATGTGTTTCTCTCAATTTTAATTTATTTTCTGAGAATAGAATATTAATAAACTTAAATGCAGGTATGGTAGAATAACCTATTTATTTGTATATGCATGATCCAAATTATTGTGAAGATATCCTCTTTGTCTTGAGAAGAATGACCTATAAATAATAAATCACTAATGCAAAGGGTTTGTTAGATGGATAGTAAGGTGGAATGCTTAGTGTAAGCTAGATCCAAGAAGCGTGAGCTTACTAGGAGGTTTTCAATCCACTCTCTTAAAATAGTTAAGTTGAAAGAAATAAAGATGAAGTACTTGAATCAAATGATAGGAAAGATTGAAAGGGAATACAAGAAGAAATAAATGCTTTATAAAGGAAATAGACTAATTTTAGCAATAAGTAAGTTGATACTAATGCTAAATAGGATAAGTTGGGTTTAAACAATAGGTGGGGATTCTATGAATAGTTAGAAAGATATAAAGTGGAATTTAGTTGAGGGTAAGAAGGTATAAATAGATTTTTATTATTTACTGTCATAGTGATCATCGGTGGTCAGGGTGACCATCAATGGTTAAGGTGATCATTGGTGGTTGAAGGCGACCATCGGTAGTTAGGGTGACCATTAGCAGTTGCTGTGGGTTTTGAGGGTATTCAAAAAAGGGTTGTAAAACGGATACAACAAGGCGTTGAAGGTTTGTTTAGAGTCAAGGGGTCAGAGGGTAATAAGCAAAAGGGTGTGGTTCAAGTAAAGATGTCAGAAACCAAATAAACATAACTTGAAATATAAAATGTACCTAGTTTGTTGCTTGATGGTTAAAGATAGGTTGAGAAGCAATTTAGGTAGAGTAATGGTACTTTTGGTTGTAGATAAATTTTGGTAGAGTAATATGTCTTTGTTATGCTTGCTAGTTGGTTGGAAGGAAGTCCTGTAAAGAAATTCTTAATGAAGAAACTATTGATATTTTATTGGCCTAGTTACTTGATGATTAATCATTGGATTGATTACTTGAGTGATGATTGATTTATTCCTAGATCTTCTTTCACCTCCTATTCCCCTATTTTTATAGGCAAAGAGATATGGAGGTAGAAGGTTCCATAAGAGGTTTAGTTGGTTATTGTGATGCATTAGCTTACCATCCATATTAAATTTTAACATGTTAGCTTACACATAGCTTGAGTTATCTTCATTCAAATGGGGAAGACATGACCATTAGTGGTTAGGGTAGTTGTTAGTGGTCAGGGTGATCATCGATGGTTAGGGTGACCATTGATGGTCAAGGTGACCATCGGTGGTCAAAGTGACCATCAGTGATCAAGGTAACCATTGACAATTGAAGGTTGAAGGTTAAGTGGTGTAAAAGGGTAGGTTAGTAAGTTAGGTTTAGTTAATTAGATAAACTAACTCAGGGTCATGGTTAGAGGTTGGGTAATGTTTTGATCTAGGGGTGTTTTGACATATAGAACTGTCATGTTTAGTTTTCTAGTGTCTACATTTTATCCCTTTTTTGTTATATATTTTGCGTTAGTAGGTTGTAAAATAAAAATAGATTACAAGTCAAAGGTTTAGTTTCCCTAAGTATGAGAGGAGGTGTTCCCCCTCAAACTAAGGGTCAATGAGGTGAAACCAAATCAAGTATAGGTTTGATGAGTCATGAGGTTGGTGACAATGGTGGTTGGGAAATGGAAGTACAAACATGCACATAAAATATGACTAAGTGTGATGGCTGAGATCACATATAGACTAAGTTTCCATAGTTGGTAAAAATAAAAGGTTGGTTTTAGAAAGATTGGTGATGGGGTAATCAAGCCATAATGTTAAGCATAGCTGATTGGGTTAGTCCTATTAAGTTTCCTAGATAGGGTCAATGTTTTCATAGGTATCTAAGGTAAGAATTGTCTTGGGAAAAACTTAAATGGTTTGGTTGCATGAGGTGGTGCAAATTTGAATGGTCAACATGGAAATGTTGGTTGGTATGGTCAAAAGGACCAAGACAAGGTTGTTGTGAAAATATGTGATAGTTTGGGATACAAATGGCCAACATCAAGTGGACATGGTTGGTAGGGTAAGCAGAGAAGGTAATCTCCAAAGGTGGGTACTAAGGTGTGTAGGTCCCTAAATTTTGAAAAAAAAGGTAGACATCCTAACCATTAATGATTAAGGGTCCTAAATGTAACTGTTGATGGTCACCTTAACCATTGATGGTCAAGGACAAAACCCTAAAAGTCCAGAGGTTAAAAGTGAAAAAGGTGAGTCATTTTCACTCATTTAACTTTTGTGACTTTATGAATCCTATGCATACTTTTATCCTTGGCATTTTGTACAAGAGTGTTGATGAGGTAGTTGTTGACTGGTAAACTATGAGATTTATGTTGAGGTGGACTAAAGATACAGGGTGGATAGGGGTGCACTTAGGAAGTGGGACCTAGGATTCCTCCTTAATAATGGTCAAGGAATGAGGTAGGGGTTGCATTAAATTGATAAATTAGATTGATTTAGTCATTGTTAGTCAAATTTTTTTGATTTGTGATTGGTTTGGGGAGGGTTTTGGGTTTTCCCTATGTATTTTTAGGTGGTAGGTTGTTTTTTTGTTGAATTTGTAGGTAAAAATGAATTTTGAAGGGTGTGGTAGGTTAAGGGAGGGTAGTTTAAGTATTAGGTAGGTTTATTTTAAGTGGGGATGGATTTTTGGGTGTTTTTATGGGTATAATAGGGTTAAAGTTTTTCATCAGTGGTCACACACATTGACCATCAGTGGTTAAAGACTATTAGCTAAATGGGGGCATAATCATCGATAGTTAGAGTGACCATCGACTAAGTATTCTGATAAAAGGTTAAGGCTAGTGTTTTTGATAAAAAGGTTAAGGCAAGTGTAGCTAGGGTGGGGGGTAGGTTTTGAAAAAGAGGTTGTTGTAGTTTATATAGGAGAAAATAAGAATGTATTAGGTAGTGAGTGAGGGAAAAAAGGTCAATGTTCATGATTAGAGTAGTTTATAAAAAAAATAAGTGTGTTTTATAACAAAATATACAAGCATGGGATCATATCCAAATGTAGGATTAGTTTCCAATCGACTAGTGAGATGACTATCTTGATAGAGGACATACATAAGATCACATGACTACCCATTTAGGGGGAACCAATAAATCACATAGAGAGGGAGGAGAGAGATGAACACATGGAGCTCCTATATGGTGATGATTATGAGTTTGCCATGTGGCATGCTAGTGGGTTTTACTACACACCTTTATATCAGAGGGCCAAAGATGATAGGAGGTTGATAACCATGATGATGATGGAAATCTCATGTTTTATAGTATTGGATATGAGTAGTTGGAGGTTTTCATATCTATTGATGGGTGTATTGGTGATGTTTTTGGGTCACATAGTGTCTAGTTAGGCACCTGTGTTATTAGTTAAAATATACAAGGAGATGTGGGGGATCAAAGTTCACAAGAGATATGACATCAATGTGGGGTTCATGTTACATTTATAGGCCTATGAGCACATCCAATTTTTGAAGGTGATGGGGTTTCCATGGGAAGGATATGCCCAATTGGAATTTAGGGTGGGTTTTATGTGATGGAGGAATGATTATGCACTCATAGGAATTAGAGGAGGTATACAAGATATTTATTGGTTCAAAGAGGCATTGGATGCCATAGAAATTAGAGACATGGTGTAGAGGCCATATGTTAGCTTTCTGAGGTGGGCCCACTATACTCAACACATTTCATCATCATAAAGATATAAGTGGATATTTAGGAGGAGAGAGGATGAGAATGAGCTCATCCTTTTTGATAGGGTGTGTAGGCAATTTATATTGATACAAAGGATTTTGGATCCATTATCAAGGTATAGGTAGGAGGATACTAAGTTTTTACTTCTAAAGCCATAATCATTGGAGACAGTTCTTGATTACAATGAGATACCCACTAGAGCAAAGATTGATGATGCAAGTTTTGTTTATGGTTACATGACATGGTATTAGGCCCTCTATACGGTGATAGATTTTGGAAGGGATGATTGGGGTAGGTAGCCTATGGATTTAGACCTAATTGGTGGGGGTCTGTAAGTATAGGTATAGGCACAAGAGGTGGCCCCAATGGATATATAGGAGTGGTATTTTTGATATATAGGCACAAGTCATAGATTTATAGGGGTAGGTGGCTAAATTATAGGGTCAGGTTGCTATAGTATAGGGTTAACTAGCCATTATAATAGGTGAGAGGGACTAGGCTAGGGATACACTAGTTCAGGTTACCCAGGAGTGAGATGTTTTGAGGTAGGGGAGGAACAACAACACTACCAACAAGTCCAATAGGTACCATTGATGTGCATAGGTATATAGCCATTGTACAATATTTATAGTATTATGAGAAGATAGTATTCACTCACTACCCAACAGAGCCTCACTGGGGTGAGTACATAGCTAGATTGGCAAGTGGTGCCATCATGGAAACACTAGCTCAGTGGGTCATATCTATAGTAGGAAAGGTAGACACCTTAGGGGGCATGCACTAGATGATAGTGGTGCCCTTAGGGCATATGTTATGATATGATATTCATAGGTGTATATGATTTTGATATTGACCTATGAGTTGATGTAATGAGATGCATATGTTTTGAGAGAGATTTACATTATTACATGTACTATTTTATTTTGATGAGACATGATGTATATGATGTGATGATGATATATATGATATTTTATGGTTCATGGTTCATGGTTTTGATGTTTATAGTTTATTATGATTATTCTTATGAGATGTAGACTCACTAGCTTAGGCATGTGATGATTATGGATGATGTTTATGATGAATGGTTGTAAAGTATTATGATGATGTGATGTTTTGTTTTATATATGGTTAACGTGTTTATGATTATGGTTATTATTATATATATGGTTATGATGTTTTTATTATGGTTATGATCATGGATATGTGATGTGGTTTATGATTATAGATGTGATGTCATGATGATGTAATTCTTATGTGATTTTGTTGATTATAGCACATAAAGTAAGAGAAAAAAACTAGATATGGGAAAGAGATGAAGAACATGAGACATATGTTTGAGTGAATACATGAACCAATAATGAGAGGGTACATAAAAGGTATGATGTTTCTTCATTGGTCTAGAAAAAAAAATGAAGTTAGATTGGCTTAAGGAATATAAGCCTTTCAAATGCTTTGTATTAGCATGCATTGGTTGGTAAAAAGCTATCTTGATCACATCATTTCAAGTAAGCTCATGAATCCCTTGATTTGTAGATGGTACAAAGGAGAGATAAGTGATAGGTGGTGTGAAGGGTAGTGTAACCTTCTTGAGGGTTAGTTTTCCCTTTCTATAGGTGATCTTATAACCATAGTAGACAAGTGCATGTTTTAATTCAAGGTGTAGATTGATTGATGTAGGAAGTCTATTGATGCTATATATGAAAGTTGATTGCAACTTTCTTGGGATAGATTGTTATAATTTTGATAGGGGGTCCTTTTAGTACTCTATTTTGATAAGTTTGTGAAGCTGATCGATATGAGAAGCCTCAAATGATTGATTTTAAAAAAATTAACTTATCCATCCTTTTAGGGAGTGGTCTAAGTTTGAGATTGTTCATTTTTGGTAGCTGTCCTTCAAGGGAGCAGTCTATATTTTTAAGCAATTTAGATTTTGGGAAGATGACCTTCAAGGGAATAGTCTACATGCTAGAGTTATTTGACCTAAGTTATATTTATGTATCCCAAATTATTTTGATGATATGTTAGACAAGGAAAATTCTATTTAGGTTGGAGGTTTACCTTTATGAGGGAAAAACCTAGAGCAAAAGAAGGTTAATGATAGGTAAAAGGGGTGGTTTTGAGAGATAATGACCATAGGATTATATCTGATTAGGGATAAAAAGTATCCATGAGAACCATGCCATGGGTAGAGCCATCGTACCCATATTTAATATTAGGCTATGATTGTGATGGTTAATCACATGGTTATATGTTGTAATCGATTATCATCAAGGGGATATGATGAACGTGTGAAGAAGGTGAAAATATTTTAAATCAAGGGATGAGCTTAAGTTAGACAAAAAGGTGAGTTTGATCCCTATTTTAACAAAAGAAATGATGCAAGTATGAAGCATTGAGAGGCTTAGGTTCTAGTGTGAATTCAAGAGAGGATAAATGATAAGCTCTTGATCCATAATTATGGGTTATGATGTAGGGTCCAAGCTAATTGAAAGCAAACTTACCTCACTTGATTTTCTCTATATTGGTCACATGTTGATTTTACTTTAGAATGAGATGAAGATGGTTAAGTACCGTAAGGCAATGATCATTAAGTAGCTCAAGTCATGTTAGATGCTCTTGATTGTAGTCTCTCTCAGAAATGATGTCTTGTATGGATATGTTAAGAGAGGGAATTTGAACTTCAAGAGGCAAAATTGCCTCCACTCTAAAGACCAGGGAGAAAGAGGTAGCCCCTGTAGAGGTTTGAATGCTAGTGAAATAGGCCCAAAAAGAGAAAGGGATGTGAAAATGACAATCCTAACCAACATTATTGACCATTTTAGTTAACATCTTATTGAGGGTTTTGTTAGAGGCTTCTTCTTATCCATTTAATTATGGATGGTAAGGTGAGGAAAAGATTAACTTGATGTTGAATACATCACAAAGACCTTGGATTTGCTTGTTTTTGAAATATTTACCATTATCAGTGATGATCTTATGGGGAACACCAAAATAATAGATGATATAATAATTGATGAAGGTAACTATCTTTTTAGCTTTGGTTGAAATGAGAGGAATAGCCTCCACCCACTTGGTGAAATATTCAGTGGTGATGATGATGGAGTGGTGTCACTATGAATAATGAGGATTCATTTCCCCAATGAGATCTAGTCCCCATTATGAGAATGACCAAATGTCCTTAGATACTTGGAGGCTATGGGCTAGCACACGATGTAAATTGGTATGTTGTTGACATTTAACACACTTATTTACATAATCAAAACATTCTTGGTTGATGGTGGGCTAATAATAGCCGAGGTGAAGGATATGTTTAGTGATGGCTAGACTAATAAAGTGTCCCCCATAGATCATGTCATACATTTCCTTGATGGCATGGGAAGATTCATGACTAAGTAAGAAACAAAGAAAGAAGCTGTTGAAACCACATTTATAAAGGATTCCCCCTAGTATGGTATAATGGGAGGTAATCTGAATAAAGACCCTTTGGGTATTCCTAAAGAGGTTAGGAGGAATGATCTTGAGGTTAAGGTAGTCAAAGGTTTTCTCATACTAAATGTCTAATGGATATTATTCCACACTAAAAATGGTAGGGAGGTCAGATTGGATATAGGAGGGTGTGATAAAATGATGAATGATGACAAAGAGTTTAGAATTAGAAGGCATAGATGGGATTTGGGAAGCAAGGGAAACCATTATATTCTTGAAATTATTGGTAGATTATGGAATATATTGGATAAGGTAATGATCAAATGATGCTAAGATTACATCTAATAGGCATTTATACCATTACAAGACATCATTTTTACATTGGTAGGATCCATTAATCTGGTTAACCATAATTTTGGAAATGCCAAATAAACTGATCATCTTAACTCCGAAGGATAGAGAGGTCTAGAGACCTATTATTAGGGATTCATACTTAGCCATATTGTTGGTACACTCAAAATCAATTTTTAAAGAGAGTGGAAGAGACTCACCATTGAGGGGAATGATAATAATGTCAGCACCCCCATTGTACTGGCATCTCGAGCCATCAAAGAACATGATCATTTGGTAGGTGACATCCTCTTGAGAAAGAGTGATGATTGGCTCATCTAGAAATACAAGAGGAAGTGGTTGGTTTTCTAGAAAATTACCTTTGGCCAATTGATCAATGATAACTTACCCTTTAATCAACTTCTATAAGAGGAACTCAAGGTCAAACTTAGCTAGGAGCATGAGACACTTAGCCATACACTAGTTTTGGTATGGTTTATAATACATGTACTTGAGTGGGTTGATGTGAGTGATGATAAAGGATTTGTGATTGAGGAGGTAATTGAAAAGTTTGGAAGCCACAAAGACTAGAGTGAGGAAAATATTCTTAGTATGGGTATATCGAGTCTCATACTCTACAAGTGTTTGACTTATATAGTAAACAACTTGCTCTTTAATTTATTCATCATGATGAGAAAGCATTTCCCCTAAGGAATGATTAGTGGTAGAGATATAAAAGTATAATGGATGATCCTCTTTATAATGGATAATAATGGGTGGAGAAAGGAGGTACTCTTTGAGTGAATCAAAGGCTTGTTGACAATCTTTAGTCCATTTAAAATATGTATCTTTCTTGAAAAGATGGTTAAAGGGTTGACATATATTTGATAATTAAGAGATGAAGTGACACATTTTTTAGGGTTGAGTCAGACATGAAAATGGATCAGGCACTCAAAGATAATTTTGAAAATGTCTAGATGATCTATATTTCTTAAGGATATCATCTACATAGTCCTCTATGATTTTGTGGATGAGATCATGGAATATGTAGGTCATCGCATGCTAGTAGGTTGCTCTAACATTCTTTAGACCAAATGGCATGACCCTATAGTAGAAGGATCCCCATGGGGTGTTGAAATAAGTCTTATGTTAATCCTCAAGGGTAATGAAAATATGATTATATATGAATAAACTATCCATGAGAGATAACATTTTATGGCCAACTATAAGATCAACAAGTTGGTCGATGCTAGACAAAGGGAAGTCATCCTTTGGAAAAGCAAGGTTAAGGTCACAATAGTCGACATAGAGGAAAAGTGACCTTGTGTGCTTGGTAATGGAAATGATATTGGAAACCCACTGGGGATAGTGAATGGGTTGAAATGAATATATAGATAAGAGGCACTGAATCTCTATTTTGATTAAAAGGGCGATATGAGGGTGCATCTGACAAAGCTTTTGTCTAATAGGATTAGCATTAGGATGGATGAAAATGTTGTGGAGAGATATAGAAAGGCCAATTTTGGGCATATCATGATAGGACCAAGAAAATTATATTCTTTGGTCATGAAGGAAGTAAGGGTAATCATGTTATTTTGAGGAATCTAAAGATTGACTAATCTTTACAATGTGAGGGTTATCTTGAGTACCTAAGTTGACATTGATAATGGATTAATTTAACATGGTTTGGTTTTTAGGAGGAAGGTATTTGTGGATATAATAATCCCCTATACCAAGATAGGTGTGAATGGAATCATCACCTTGATGTTGAATGGTGTAGATGGTAGGAGAATCATTTTCTACCATTTCAGGATGAATCAAAGGAAAGGTTTTAGTTCAGCCACCCTTTTGATAGGTTAGGGGGCCTAAAATAATGGGATTGACCAAAAAAAGTTAGAAGGGATGGTTTTGAAATACTTAGACTTCAAAAGAGATGGGGTTGCTGAGGATGGGACATCCTTGTCAATGGTGGTGATGGGTTTGGGTGAATTTATGGGTTCTTCTGGTGGGATGAACCCAAGGTTAAATAGATGATGAGGTTTTTGGTTTTTGATCAAAGGTAAATCATAGAGTCCATGTTCATAATGATCAAGGATAAATCCCTTCCAAGCATACCAGTGAAGGTATAATTTGGCAAATTCTAATTTGTCTAAATAGGAGAAATTAGAGGTAAATGGTCAGATAAAAGAGGTGGTGGAGGAAGTGAGAAGTAGATGATCAAGCCCCCCATAGATGAAGTTGGTTTGGTGGTTGGGAAGCCTAAAAGGACTGATGGTTCCAATATTGAGATCATAACCATGATTATGGTCAAGGTTCCCATATTCTTAAGTAGTAGGGAAGGCATCTAAGGCCAAAATATGATACTCTCCCAATGAGAGATGTTAGAATGTAGGTTCAAATGGGTCCTCTATGGGGATCTAAAAAGGGATAAATGAGTTAGATAAAGCTTCATCGATGGTAGGGGTGGATTTGTTGTTAGCTGGTGGTGAGGTGGATGAGAGAGGAAAAATAATGTCATTGGGTTGATATGTCATGTTGTAAGATATGAAAGGATTAGGGTCAACTTATATGGTGATGACCTGACCCTCATGTTCAAACTTGACACATAAATGCAAGGTGGATGGGACACAACTCATGGAGTGAATTCAAGGGCATACAAGTAATATGTTGTATTATAACTCACCTTTTATGACATAGAAGAGATTTGGAAGTCTGTAAGGTCCCAAATGGATGTGGAGGATGACTATTCCCAAGGTTGTGGCCATAATATCATTAAAGGAATAGAGGACTATTGTGGTTTCCAACATGATATTCTTTGGAAGTTGAAGTTGGTCATAAACATGAGAGGAGATAATATTAATACTAGCTCCCCAATTAATCATCACATTTTTGATATGGGTTTGATTGATGTATGTAGTGATGAAGAGGGGAAGATCAAGTTTATGTGATGAAGAGGGGAGGATTTGGAGATACACTCTTCAAGGCTGTAAGTGTTTAAGGGTCTTTAAATTAGACCTCTATAGATTATAGGGCCTATATCAATGCTTGGTGGTAATGGGGTGAGGTTTTGATTAGTTTGTATAGGCTCATCTTCATCGATATCTAGTGAAGCTATTTCAGAACTACTCATTGAATAGATTTAGAAGGGTTGGATGGAGTGGCACCTAGAATGGATATTTTGTGTTTTGGTGAAGGTAAAGGTGAAATTTATTGATTTCGGTTGGAAGTTTGAGGGGTAGAAGGATATGTCCATGGAATGGACACTTTGGCCTTTCCCTTATCCTTTTATTGGGCCTGAGATCAGGTGACCATATGGATAGTGTGGATGAGGGGAAGTGTTAGGCTATAAGGATACTTTGGTTCTTCTTCACTCTTGGATAAGAGTGTGGTGTGGGTAAGTGTTAGATAGGTTCATTTGTGGGTTGAGTTTATGATGGGTTTAAGAGAGGTTCATTAGGTAATATATCATCCTCATCTCATAAGTTATAGACAAGCACTTGGAGAGCTTTACTTTTCTCCATGTCGTGTCCAAGTGTCTTGTGGTATGAGTAGATTAAACTGTCATTAAACCAAGATGGTTTAGAACTTAAAGGGTCAAAGGTTTTTATAGGTGGTAGGTTTAAGGAGGAAGTTTGTAATAAAATTTATAAAATGGTTGAATATAATTTGAGCAAAGGTGTTAAGGGTGATGGGATTTTAGTTTTTAGTGTGGGAACCTTCTTAGAAGTAAGCTTCACCATGGAAGTTGTGGGTGGTAGAATGGTTTTGGTAGGTGGGTTTTATTGGTATTAATTAGTTTTGGATGGTTTTAGGGTGGAAATTTTAAAGGTGAAATATTTGGAGGTGGATGATAGAGATGATGAAGGTTTGGAGGTAGATGGGTAGGTAGAGGTAGATAGTTTGGATAAAAATGATGGGGAGTTTGATGTTTTGGAGGGGGTAGGTAAAGGTAGAATAAAAGGAGGAAGTTTAGTTTGGGTAGTTTTAGGAGGATTCACCTTATTTATTGAGGGATGAGCTCATAAGATGGAACAAGGATGGGGTCCCAAGATATAAGGTAAGAGGGAAGGGGGTGGTATGGTTCTAGTTTTAGGTGGGAGTTTGGGTGGCTCTATCTTCTTGGTTAGTTTGATTAATTTTTTCTTTGGTGGAATGGATGGGGTTAAGTCCAAATTCAAAGATGGATGGATAAGGATAGAATTAGGAGGCATCTCTAGGTTCTTGATAAGTTTGATTAAAGAGGTGTAAGGTGATTTGATAATTTTAGATGGAGATGGTTTGGATGGTTCCCCCATGGTTTGGGAGGGAGAGGTGTTTGATGAAGGGGTTGAGGTGATGATAGGTTTAATGGTAGGTGTGATTAAATATGGGGTGGATGAAGGTAAGGTTGAAGGTTCATGCTTATTTTGATAAGGGAACCCAAGATGGTTCTAAAAGGTGGTTCAATTTATATTGGGTTGAGAGGATAATTCTAGGCTTTGGACTAGTCTAGAGAAGGGTTTGTAAATTAGTTTGGTTCCTTAGTCATCGGATTCAAAGATTAGGCCCATAGGTTGGGGTAAGGGAATGGTTTCTTCATCCTTATCCTTGATGAGAAGTTCCTAGATTTGGGAAGATGTTTCCTCCATGGGAGGAGTAGATAAGGTGATCTCTATTTTTGGAATGATTTCTAAAGAGAGAGTGGGTGGTTCCATGATGGGGGAGGAAGGCATGATGGTGATGGTTTCCTCTTTTGGTATTTATATCAAAGGATAAGTCAATAAGTTTATTTTCTCATCAGGTGAAGGAAAGGAGGTGGTTTCTTCCTTTGTTTGGGTATATAAAGGAATGGAGGGTGATTTCACCACTTCAATAAGTGGAGTGGAGGAAGAGGTAGTTGAGGTAATGGTTTCCTTGACAATGGGTTCATTGATATTTAAATTAACTATGTGGACCTCACGAGTGTGAGATGATTATTATTTATTATCATCATGGTTGGTAAAAGGGGCATGATTAGGGAAAGGTTATCAAAATATGTTAAGTGAATAATTTGGGGGTGCATTGGGATTGTCCAATGCAAGTTTTACTTTATTGATCAAGTTTTGGATAATGGTTTTGAAGGTGTTACACCTAATAATGTCATGTGTAATGACATAGTGGAAATAACATAGATAATTATCATTTTACCAACTTAGCACAAGGTGAGAAACATCAAATTATTGAGGAGGTTTGATGAGAGGAAGTTGTATGATGTTGGATTTGAGAAACTTGTCCAAACCTGAAGCATATAACTCCCCTAGTAGAGTGTATTGTTTTGGGGTAGGCCAATTTTGTTTTTGGGTTTGTTGAATGGAAGAGTTAGAGGAGTTGGTTTGGTTGGGATGGTTGACAACCAGAGGTGGATAAATTTTAAGGATAACCATGTTTACAAATGCCTTTGGATTGGTGTTAGGGTAGTTATATTGGTTGGTGGTTTTGGATGGTGAAGGGTTATTAGATTTGAATATAGAGTTTTTATTTCTTAGTTTCAACTTCCCCTCATTTATGGATCTAATTTATACTTTGTGTGTCATGGTGAAATCCTTGTCAAAGGTTTTGAAGGTTTGAATCTATAGAGTGGGGGAAATGTGTTTTATACAAGCCCAAGAGAAAATTTCAATCAACTCAAGTTGAGGAAAAGAGAAAGAGATCTAGTTAAAGAGACCTCTCCATTAAGCTATGAAACAGGTATTTAATTCATCATCAAATTTCCTAATGGAGTAGAGGTCAATGATGGATACCTTCTTAGATATATTGATCAAAAAGTGGTCTAAAAATGTTTGGGTGAGTTGGGAAAAAGAAAATATGGAGTGCTTAGTTATAGTACTATACCAATATAATGCTAGTTTAGATAAAGACATAGGAAAGGTGTGAAGGAGAATAACATCATCATAGGTAATTAAGTAGAGATAATGTTGAAACACTATTAGGTGTTGTTGGGGGTCTTCATTGCTTTTGAATTTATAAAAATTGGGTAGTTCATTGAAGAGGGTAAAATTGGATAGGGACGGATGTGTGAATAGGTTCATTAAATATTTAGTCATAAGATAAGAGGTTGTGATCCCCAGAGATAGATGACTCAAGCTTGGTCATTTTATCCATCAACATTTTGACCAAATATATTTGGGGTTGGGGAGTTCCATAATCATGTGGTATGTTTTGCGAAGGTTAGCTAGATGCAATGTATAGATAACTGGTAGAAGGCTGAGAAGATGCCAAATGTTAGTATGTGGTCATTAAAGGTTGTGATGCTACTTGTAGTCATATAAAATGCAAAATTTGGTAACTTGAGTGTGGATCATGACACCTAATCCATAGGTCCATCTTTCTTGCTCTCATGACCCTCATAGGCATTTTTTCATTGATTCTTAGTCATCCATAGCCCCCCACACTAAACCCTTACAAACCCAAATTTCTCCTTCCATGCTTAATCTATCCCCTAGGTCCTGTTAACCATGGACAATAATGCCCAAACTTGGACTACAACACTGAAACCCAAGGTGTCTTATTTCTAGCTATGTTGTCCAAGTGCATTTTGGCCTCTAACAGTCATATTCTTACAAATCCTTATCCTAATTCACGTTGGCTGAATGTTAATTAATTTAACCCATGATCACTAAATCCCCTATAAAATGCCATTCAAAGTCCATTTAGAAGGGATGACACTCATTTACAAGAGAGAAGTAAGACAACTCAAGAACTCTTCCCTATTCTTTGCATAAAACCATCCAATAGTATTTATAGCTTATTCAAACCTTTATACCACTCCCTAGTAATTCCAAGTACACCTAGTTTCACATTTACTTGCATTTTTATCACACTATTTCACTAAACACTTCAATGGGATAACTACATAGAGCTTGATCCCTCATTAGAGTATTGGTATGTAGGTAGTGTGCCCACACATAGGGTGTCAAGTGCGTCTAATGTATATTTTACACATTAAACCCTTTTACCTATTTTATAAAGCTACATTTAATTGCATAAAATATGAAAGAACATGAAGAGTCAACTCTACAAGGAGTTATGATGACAACGAGGATATGAAATTTGGTACACAGGGTCATAAAGATATGATGAGCAAAACCCATAAATATTAGATCTCTATGAGTAGTTTGGAAAACAACGACAAGACTAAGACTATATTAGTAGACAAAAAGGTGTCCTATTTTTGATGGTCCTATCCAATCACAAAAAAAGTCTAGATCTTAGTTTGCAATAGCACCCAGTCTTGTTCCTCTAGTATCGGATTCC
This sequence comes from Torreya grandis, assembly GCA_037957365.1. Classification (NCBI taxonomy): domain Eukaryota; kingdom Viridiplantae; phylum Streptophyta; class Pinopsida; order Cupressales; family Taxaceae; genus Torreya; species Torreya grandis. The sequence goes on from JARHVA010005726.1 coordinate 1,068,514, forward strand.
ATCTCAACCATAAAAACATAGAATTAGATAAGTTCAATTTTCTTTCTCTCACTACTATTTTTAAGAAAGGCCCTACCTACAATAAAATTTCATAAATTAGTAGACTAATTATTGCATATTATTTATTGAACTTATCTACTCAGACCCATTTATTATTTAGGAATTAAACATATAATTTCCTAAAAATAATAAAACATTTGGTAAACCTGACTTACTTCGAATTTCACATAAAAAACCTAAAAACCCTAGGGTAAATTCCTATCTTATTTTTTCCATTAATTTTTGAGATTTTTCTTAAATATTAAAATAAAAAATTCCTCTCAAATTTTAAAATTTTGTAGTAAATTTAAAAATAAATTTATTTCAAACCCTAGTTGCATCAACTAGCTCTTAGTAAATTTTTAGTAATTTTCCAATCATTTTTTGAATTTTTAGTTGCATATTAAAATCATAAAATTACTTCAAATTTCAAAAATGCATAGTAATTTAAAAAAAATTACTTTTCTCAAAACCCTAATTGCACATACTAGGTCCCATTAAATCAAACATTCTCCCATAAATTTTTGAATTTTTACTTACATACTTAAATCAAAAATTCAAATTCAATTTCAAAAATTCATAGTATTTTACAAAACTATCACTGTTAAGTCCCTAGTTGCATGTACTAGCACCTATTTTATTCTTGAGGTATCAGCTTACATCCATAATAAAATTTTAAAAAAATATTCTCACTTATGTACAAATTTTTCTTACATTTCTTGTTAATAACAAGGGAACCATAATGGGCCCTATCATGTACATGAATAATGAAGTCTATCATATATTAGTGAAAATCTTCATCCTTCACATTTCATGCCTATGTTTCATTATATGGGATGATATTACAAAATTCATTGTCAAAAATGCACATAATTTAAAATTTGTTTTTGAATATTCTCTTTTGCTCATAAAACTTAATTACTAAATCCATTTTGATAAACACATTTGAAATGTTATTTTACATGTCAAAAGCTTATATGCCTTTATGAAAAAATTCATGATCTCTATCCTTTACTTTCTATCACTCATGTCAAATTTTTAAAAATATTATCTTGATAAACGTGCTAGAAATGTTATGATTCATGTCAAAATTTTCTATGCATTCATGCACAAATTCGTTCTCTCTCTCCCTTGCTTGATATCCCTCATGTGGAATGCTCTTTATAAACATATTGTTATACAACTAATAACTCCAAGTACATGCATTTTAGCCCATATACATGGCTTATACCTAGATGTATTTGTCCCTTTGGATACTCTTGTTTCAATGTCATATTTCATATAGAGGAAAGAAATCCCTTCTTCTCATCTTCCTCGAGAGGGTGATAGCTACTTTACCTCTAATTAGGTCCATGTTATCACCCCTAAAAAAGGTAAGGCAACCTATACTAATGTTCATAATGTACACATTATGCCTATATCTTATTTATATATTCTTCAACATATGTGATTACATGTTCAATCAAAATAAATTAAGGTTTACACTTATGAGACTCTAAGGGTTCAAATCACTAGTATGAGCAAGTTAATTTCAGTTTTAAAAATGCAAAATCAGATATTACATGACAAGATCATAACATTGGAAAATAATATTATAACGCAAAAGCCTCAAAGTCACCCTAGTTGCAACTATGTATATGCACCTTCACCTAGTCAATTGGTTGCAAGTAATGTTACATATCAAAACAAGAAATCACAACAAAGTAAATCTCCAACTAGTGATTCACAAAGCATTCAAATATCAAATAAGATTTTAAGTGAGGTACTATGGGAAATTATTAAATCTAAGTTGATCAAACTACTTCCTCTACATCCAATGAGAAGATCCAAATATTTTTGTGCATATCATAGAATGCATGAGCATCACACAGAATCATGTTGGGCATTAAAACAATATATAAAATAGATAATTACTAATAAGGACCCTATACAAGGGAAATCAGTTAAGAAATTCATAGTGACACAAGAACACATTCACAAAGGTTAAAATTCAAAAATAGTATAAAAGTGGTTACCAAAGCATAAATCATAACAACAAAAGGATCAAAAATCAAAATCAAAGCAACAAACAGTACCACAAGCACTAGTAAAGAACAAAATATATGCAAATCTACCTCTCCAAAATGAGGCTCAACTTTCAAAGCAGTATGAGTTTGGTTAAAAATATCTACAAAAGTTTGATTATCAAGGTCAAGGGTTGGGAAAACATGCTCAAGGCATCACTACTCCTATTCTAGTAGTTGATAATGTTTGTCACCAAGGTTTGGGATTTATTGAACATCCTAAGGCAAATCATTCACATATATAATTTATCAAAGAAAAATATCTAGATACAAAAAAAGTCAAAACTAACATTCCATTGGTTCAAAGTCAAGATGATAATGATGAGTGGAAAAATACAGTTTACTATGATTTCTAATATACAAACAATACATTCAAATATTCAGAGTCATATTTTCAGCCATTCTATTGTGCTTGACAATCACACATGATTCTTTTGTTTGGTATAGGACTTGATAGGGAGTCTCCCATGAGACTCATCAGTTAGTATCATTCCTTCTCAGCTTACTTGTACATAGTTTCTTATGATTAATTTTACATAAATTTTTTTCAATTACTTGTACATAGTCTTCTCATGATTGATTGTACATAGCTTAAAATTTCAAAAATACCAAAAACCTTCACATATTTCAAAATACAAAAACATGCAAATATGTCAAAACCAAAAAAACATTTTGATTGTATGCATCATCCATGATTTACATTGGCTAATACTATGTTAGACTTACATTTACTATTCTATGCTATTGTTTATTGATTTATCTACATTACCATGCTTCACTTGATCTTCTTTGAGTTTTTAAAGTGACATCCTAATCCTTGATTGATTTACTCTACCCATTGAGGGGGAAACCTACTTCTACATTCAAGACACACATCAATATACATACCCATTGGGGGCATCTTCTACATGACTACAAAATCCAGGTTATGTCATTCCTACACCACACACTCTAGTTATCATGTTGACATAATTACTTACTAAGCTTACACATATAACCATATCAACACTCACTAGTATATTGCACTTGTGTATTTCTTATCTTATACCTAGTCTTGTACTAACATGTCTTGCATACTTTCACTTCTTACTTTTATTAGTTAGATGTGATTGCACTTCTAGTATATACATGATTTCCTTTATTGATTAGCATATCTTGATGTGTTTGTATTTTCTTATCTCTTTTTACATGCCTTGTATGTGTTTTAGGACATTTTTTAATGTCCTTTGCTTCTATTCATGTGTGTGCTTTAGGATATTTGCCAATGTCCTTTGTTTTTACTCTTCCATGTGTCTGTGACCCTTATGCCAACTTTGTTTGTTTCAATTATATGTGTATGTGGAATTTGAAAATGCCTTGCATGCTTGATTTAAAATTTAGTGACATGAGCCCATGTCCCTTATTTGATTGGCCCCTTGGCCATGCTTGTATGTTTCTTGATTCTTGCTTTGTATGCTTGTTACTTGATTGATTTTGATTGCTTGTAATGCCATGATTTATATCATGCATTTTTCCTTTTTTTTTTGGATGCCATGATGGATATCATGTTCCACCCCTCCAACTAACAAATAAAAACTAACACTTTTGATCCTAGTTTAGCACATTGCACATGTTATTACATTGGTATATCTATCTAGGCATACTCCGTTGATCTAACAACCTATCAATATAAACCATGCTATATCTTGAGATATCTTGTTGATTATCATGTATATTTCCAACTTAACACACTTGTAGGGCTCTTTATTTTGAGGGTAGTCATTGAAACATATTCATTCCTACCCTTATAAGAGGGGGAAATAAATAGGGGTTTTACCATTGAGATCAGAGCTCTTAAAAGTCAAAAAAGTAGTTTTTAGAACACTCAAAATATAATTTTGACATTAGACCAAGCAAAACACACTACGTAGATAATATAAAATCTAGAAAAATTACCAAATTTGGCCTTAGATAATAGAACCAAAGTTGGACTACAACATCGAACAATAGGGTGCCCTATTTTTAGTGCTCCTATTTAGATATAAAAAAAATTAGATTTTCCAGAAATAGATAGAAAAGTGAGTTTAGTTATAGGTTTGTCAGCTTAGTATAATATAGACTCAACATGTTTTGGTATAGTTTTTTCTTAAAGAATATAGATATAGGGGGCATCATATGCGACATGATGGATTTCACTTCAAGTTTTAGATTAGGAATTTGATATAAATTCTAGATTAAAATCCATGTTTTAGACATAAGTGATTGGGGGTAATGTGTGTGGCACATTGATCCTCTCATTTTTTCCAAGTTCAATTTATTTTCTAAAGCATTTCTTAGTAGTTAGATGCCTTACTCAATCTATAGGTGGTTGGCATCCTTTTTCAAGTTTGGATTTCATACAATCTTAACTTCTTGAGTACCAAATTTCCTGAGTTGGCTTCCACATAAGCGTATTACACTAGTTTTAGAGTGGCTTTCATACAATCCTAATATCCATCTTTCAAAATGGCCAAGAGTGGCCTCGTTTCTAGCATACATATGGATATCTATGCCCACATTATCAGATTACAATACATTCATGGGCTTCAAGAGCCATCTCATATGACATCTATTCTATAGTGGTATTACTTCATAGATTTAATTCATGGGGCAATGATGGAGCCAAAGGTATAGCTAGCCTTTGTATTATTGAGCCACTTATTCAGAGGGATTGGACACATAATATAAACATTAATTAGCACACACATGATTTGTTAGCTTCACTTAGTAGGTGATGATGGAGCCAAAGGGCTTGCCTTTACATTATTGATTCACTTCTATGGAATTGATCACTCAGTTCCATTCATGATATTAATTTTGGTACATCACACACCCAACATAATCCAACATCACAATAGGTTTTATACTAGTTTATGTACCTGGTGAGGTGTATTCATTTCTTTCTCTTCCTCTCTCTCTTACCCAAATTTTGTAGATTTTAATTTTAAATATAACATATCTAGTAAGGATTGATCTACTCTATTTTTTTCATTTTAGATTCACACTTCACACTGTGCTATCTTTATGTACATCTAGCATCACACAACTTCATGAGCTTCACCTTTGCAAGTAAGTTTAGGTTAATTTTCTATTTTTATTTTATCCTAGTATTTCACTTTAATGCATCACTAGAATAAATGGGGGCAAATGTAGTCATATAAAATACAAAATTTGGTAACTTGAGTATGGATAATGACACCCAATCTATAGGTCCATCTTGATTTCTCTCATGACCCTCATAGGCTTGTTTTCACTGATTCTCAATCATTTGTAACCTCTAGACTAAACCCCTAGAGACCTAGATTACTCTTTTTATGCTTAATCTATCCCCCCAAGTCTCGTTATCCATGGAAAACAATGCCCAAAATTGGACTATAGTGTTGAAACCTAGGGTGTCATGTTTCTAGCACTGTTGTCCAAGTGCATTTAGGCCTCTAACAGTCATATTCTTTTGAATCTTTATCCTAATTCATATCAGCCTAATGCAAATTAATTTAACACACAATCATTAAATCCCCTATAAAAGGCCATTCAAATTCCATTTAAAAGGGTTGGCACTCATTTATAAGAGAGAATCAAGAATACAAGCAAGACTACTCAAGCACTCTTCCTTATTATCTGCATACAACCATCTAATAGTATTTTAGTCTTATTCAAACCTTTATACCAGTCCATAGTCATTCCAAATACACCTATTTTTAAATTTACTTGAATTTTCATCATAGTATTGCACCAAACACTTTAATGGGAGAAATACATATAGCTTGATCCCTCCTCAAAGTATTGGTATGTAGGCAGTGTGCCCACACATAGGGTGTGAAGTGCATCTAGTGTATCCTTTACACACTAACTCCTTTGCCCTATTTGTCAAAGTTCTATTTAATTACATAGAAGATAGAGGCACATAAAGAATCAAATCTATAGGGAGTTATACTAGCAACAAGGATATAAAATTTGGTACATAGGCTCACATAGATGCGGTAAATAAAACTCAAAAAAATTAGATCTCTATGCACAGTTTAGACAAAAATGACAAGACCAGGTCTATAGCACTAGATAATAGTGTGTGCTATTTTAGTGGTCCTATCCAATCACAAAATGAAGTCCAAATCTTAGTTTGTAATAGTGTCCTAGTCCTATTCTTCTAGTATCAAATTATGTCTTAGCTTTAATATCACAAAATTAGATAAGTTTAATTTTCTCTCTCTCACCACTATTTTTAGAAAGGCCCTAACTACAGTAAAATTTCAAAAATTAGTAGCCTGATTATTACATACTATTTACTAATTTTATCTACTTAGACCTTTTTATTATTTATAAATTAAACATCTAATTTCCCAAAAATAATAAATCATTGCCAAATAAAGGTAATGGGCACAAGAGGTTAGGTAGAAGATGGAGTTATTTATCCTTGTGGATTAGGAACATATCATGGGTAGGGTATCATAGTTATTTGATGAGGAGTTGATGTGGGTTGGTTTAGAGGTATGATCAGATTGTTATATTAAGGAATTGATATGTATTGGGTTGGAGGTATAGATGGGTTAATTGGTTGGGGGTGAGTGGTGACTATGGTATTGATAGGTGGAAGGGTAGAAGGTATAAAACTAACCACATTTTGAAGTTAGGTGGAGATTGGTGGGTTGATAGTGATAAGGGGGATATTGGCAATATGGTTAGTATGTATCCCCACAATGGATGGAGTATGGGTAACAAGAGGTGAGGTTGTTCCTATGTTGGATTGGTTATTAGTTGGTGTAGGGGTTGTTTGGTTATTAGTTGGTTTGTTTGATTGAGTTTGGGTAGAGGTAGCTGATGGATTATTGGTGGAGGAAGATGTTTGAGTGATCATAGGTTGGGTAGAGGTAGTGGAAACCATAAGATGGGGAGGCATCTCATAAGGTGGACTAAGAGGAACCAAATCAAGGGTGCAGTAAGACAAGGTGTTGAGGTAATGTTAGAGGGCTATAGGATTGTTATCAAGGAAAATGTTGAAATTTGCATCACCTTAGAAAACTATTTAAGACATGGTAGGGGAGGTAGAAGGATGGGGATAAGTATGAACATCTGATTTATACTCCATGAAGGAAGAAGAAGAGGAAGGTGGCTCTTGGTTGGTTTGGTTCCTCAACTATTGTCTAGTAAAGACCATGTGAGAAGTATAATGAAATAAAAGAAATATCACAAATAAAACACAAAATAAACAAAATAAAAAGATTTTAAAACAATCAAAAACATAAACTGGAGTGCATTTTAAAATCTTAGGGTACCTTTTATCTCACTTTTGGTTTATGCCTTTGTTGAAAATCATGAAAAAGAATCTAGTTTCTAGAACAGGTACTATAAAAAGAAGTCTATAGTTGGTTTCAAGTGTTCAAGGCTCTCAAAAGGATTTTTGTTGGAAATCAATTTGTGGCTTTGTATTGGGGCCTACCCCCTCACTTCACACACTATAATGATGAGGGTGCCAAGTGTTTATCTTCCATAGTGATATTGGGGCAAAGAGAGATGGAGGTAGAAGGTTCCATAGGATGTTTGGTTGGTTATTTTGATGTGTTATCTTTCTATCCATATTGATTTTTGACGTGTTAGCTTGCCCAAAAATTGAGTTATATTTATTAAGATTGGGAAGACTTGACCATCAACAGTGAGGGTGACCATCAGTGGTCAAGTGTTGAAGGTTAAGTGGGGTAAAAGGGTAGGTTAGTGAGTTGGGTTTAACTAGTTAGCTAAACTGACTCAGGGTCATGGTCAGAGGTTGGGTAATGGTCTGATATAAACGTTTTTAGACATATAGAACCATCATGTGCAATTTTATAGTGTCTACACAATGCTAACCATAAATTTTTTTTACACTCAAAGATAATCTTATTATTTCCCCTATTTTCTAGTTTCCAGACTAGATGAATCCTTTTCATGTACATGTCAATACTTCTGGCATGATGATTTTGGCAAGGTGGTAGGTGTTTTCCTTGCTCAACTTGGTAAGGGAAACCTTGACCACCTAATATATTTTTCAAGTAGAAAGCTTACTCTAATTGAATATAACTACATGACTATAGAGTGCAAAGCCTTATCCATGGTTTATGCCCTCCAAAATTTATATCTATATTTGTTATCCACTCCATTCATCTTCTTGATAGACCATGAGGAACTAAAGTACCTAATAAATAATCTAGTATTACAAGGGTGCATTTACCCATGGATTGTGTTATGTTAGGAGTTCCAGTTCTCTATAATGGTGAAACCTAGTAAGGCCAAATATGTCCCTAATTATCTATCATGCATTAAATCTGGTGAACTAGTGCATGCCATCAAAGATGAATTAATTGAAATTTAAATTTATAAATAAAATGTGTGCATGAGGAGTTGGAAGATATAGACACCTTTCTAAACATAATTTTATTACTATCTCACCTTAGCACTCAAGAAAATAAGTAGTTAGCAGTTCATGTAGCTCCATTATACCTTATAGGGTGACCTTTATAATCTTGGGTGGGATGAAGTGTTAAACCACTATGTCTACAAAATGAGTGCACTAAGGTCCTTTAGGATGTTCACAAGGGTGTTATCAAATGACACTATGTCGATGAATCTATAACATAGAAGGTCCTTTTGGCTAGCTTATGATAGCCTATGTTATTTAAAGATGAAAAATCTTATGCATGTCAGTTCGACATCTACCAACACATGGTAATATGTACTAATGCATGCTATGTTATCAATGCTACTAATTATCATACTCACTGGGCTAAAGTTGTGCCAACCAAATATTATATCTTTGATACTACTACAAGGTTCATCTGGGATAATATCATTACATGGTTTAGATGTCCATTAAGTCTAACTAGTGACCAAGGAACCCATTTCCTTAATGAGACCATCCACATACACTTGGTTAAATTTTTGATCATACACCATAAAAACACACCTTACCATTCTTAGGCGAATGGTATAGCTGAGGCATTCAATAATATCTTGTGTAATACCTTGACTAAAATATATAATATTAGATGCATTGATTGAGATGATTATGTGTCTATAGTTTTATGGGTGGATCAAAAAACTTATAAATGATTAAACAAGAGCCAACCATTTAATATTATATTTGGTATCAAATCCATTCTTCTAGTTGAATTCCTTGTCCTTTCTCTTCAAATTATGTGCATTGGTTGACTGGGTGATGAAGAGTTCTTGAAATCATGCCTATATGTTCTATTGTAGCTAGGTGAGAATCATTTTATCAAAAATTGAAGCTAAGGAGTGGAGAAACACAAATATAAAACCTTACATGATCACCATTTTAAGAATAAGAATTTTTCTCCAAGCATGCAAGTTTTAGTCTATGACTCCCATTTCACGCACCACTCAAAAAAGCTTTATGTCTACTGGGATGGACTTTTCATTATTCATAGTATCCATCCCATTGGTGTATGAAGATTGAAGTGATTACATGGTTGATTCCTTCCTATCCATTTAAATGGTAGTCAGTTGATGCCCTACTATTCTAAATAGTCTTCCCTCTTTTTAGTAATAAGGTGTATTCCACTAGGTTAGTATAGGATTTTGATTGTTTTCAATAAATTTTGGCACTGATTACATGCCCTTTAGTAGTTTTAGGTTTAACACTTTGTTTTTTATTTTTATATTTATTTGTAATGTCATGGAGGACCATATACAACTTTTAATGTGGGATACAGGTAAGAGATGTAAAATCTATGGAGCACAAAATAAATGGTCAATAAGAATGCTCATGGGAGAAAGGGCATGTAAGTAGAAGTGTAAAGACAAATAAGTATGTAGGATATGTCACGTAACTGATAATCAAAGTCAAGATAAAGAAGTAATATTCCATCCTTTGGAATGGAAAATTTTCAAATTATTTACAACTACCATGCACTTTGGGAAAATCATAGGATGGGACATGTATTTAATTTAAGAAAAGCAATGGTAATGGAAAGTATGCCAACTACGCATAATGAAAATATTATTCCTAACATTTATTAAATGAAGTGATCGACGAGGTAGTGGGGTAGTAAATATGAGTTACCCCCTCAAGTCTATAAAAGGTTAAGTGAAAGTCATTTCAAATTTTAATATTATCACATTCATGAAATTATAGAGCTAAAGGATCATTATTGAACTAATGAAAGAGTGATTTTCAAGCTTCTAGATGAGTTAAAATCAATTGTTTGAGACTATTTTTTAAACACTATAGAGTGAAGTAGTTGTGATAAATAGGTAGAGTGATGGGAGGAGTGTAAGGATGCACATGTTTATATATTTCTAGGTTATAGACGTTGACATCCACCATTAGAGGGCATTGAAGTAGGAGATCCAAGTAGGTTAAGAAATAAACCATGTATTATTTTAGGAGGATCAAATAACCATACCTAAACCTTCAAGATCTTTGAAGGGTGATGTAATTAAAAAAAAGGCCTGAAAAAGTGAGACTTTACTTGCAATACTATAGGAATAAGAGTTGGAGAGTGTGGGTGGTTAGTTTGTGTTAATTAGAGAGAAGGTACCTATAGAGTCTAGTGCATCCACAAAATAATTTTCATAGTAAGATAAGGAAAACATAGAGTTGGGAATGGCATCCTAGGTTAATAAGAAGGCTGTTGTACCCCCTCCATCCCTTCCATTGCTTAAGGAAATGCTATACTCAAGGTGGTGATGCATGTATAAAATTAGGTATCAAATGTACCCACTTGTAACATTTTTGATTATAACCATTGCTGGCTTGGAAATGAATTGAAAATGTATTATAACTACTAGGTAGTGTACCAAAACATGATAAATGAGTTGGTATATGAATTTAATATTTTAAATACTCTTAATTATTTAGGACTCTTCCAATTATTTAATCTTACATATATTAGAAAGCCAGTTAAAGCTGTCAAGTTTTTGAATTCATGAGTGTAGGAGGACTATTTCTAATTTGATGGGTGTTAGATGCATATTACATCAGAGTGGATAAGCAAAGTCATAGGGTTGTATTGATTAGGTTTGAACCTTTCTTATGACTTATAGGACTAAAATGAGATTGAAAAGACTACAATGGTACTTGAGTATAAAAACAAGGCCATGCTATGTATCTCACAAGTCTCTAAGATCCCTCCCTCAGAGTGGTCATACACATCATCATGACCAAAGCTAGAGGTATTGATAAATGGAGAGAGGTGGATATGGCCCATATTTATGCTTATAAACAAGTTACCCTAGGAGTGAAGTACAAATAGGTGCACTACTTTAGTGATAGGATTATCATGGATTTAGATAAATACAACTACCTATCAAATAAAAAATTTGAATGGGGTGATTTGTTTTCTACTAGTGTTTGACGATATTGGTGTTGTTCTAAATACACCACTCAAGAATTGAAATGTTTGACGATATTGGTGTTGTTCTAAATACACCACTCAAGAATTGAAATGTGCATACCCTCTTGAGCACAAGACCCCTATAGAGTAGCTCAAAGTATTTAATTTCCTTAGCTCAATAGTTACATCCCAAAAGATCAAAATGAAGGGTTGGTATAATGGGATGAAGGATTTGGGAATGAGTAGTACATTTTAGAAGACTTACCTAGATAGGTTGGGGACCAAGCAAATTTTGTAGTGAAATAAAACTTTTCTTTAACATACATCTAGTTGGCTCCCTCTAGTGAATTATCTAGATGGTTGAAATTACCATATGCTTTCATTATGTGGTACTTCATGATTGCCATCAACATAATATATGATGTGCAATTGGTAAAAATTATTACTGAGAATATTGATGTGGAGACACCCTCTCTACCAAATGTACATATACCCCAAGAAGAAGGTGAATAGAGAAAGGCTAAAGTCAGATAAAGTTGCATTAAAGTCCAACAAATTTTGGTTGATAATTAAATTTATTATATGTTTTACATGTTGAAACCAAGGAAGAAATCATTAGGGAGTGTCGAACATGATAAAGATACAATCCCACATCCACTAATTCTATACAAGAATAAAAAATAGTGTCAAGGGCATGATGCCATTACTAGTCCTTAACTAGATCATGTAATGTGGTAAAGGAATACCCTAGTGCCAACCAAGGAAATACCACTAGTAACTCAACCCAAAGGCCCAAAGATGGCAACATAAACTATTCCTTTGGAACATGAAACATTGATACCTAAGGATGGTGACTTAGAATAAAATATAAATATCCTGGAGGAGACATTGGAAAAATAAGTTGTTGTAGAAGGATAAGAACTTACCCTAGACTTAGAGAAGACACCTTTTTTGACATGGCATGAAGAAACCACCCTCAAAGAGGCACAAGTGGAAATTAAGGATATCATTAGTGAGTAGAGGGTTGGTTTACACATGACCTTGGGAATTAGTGAGTTTGACATCAGGGTCAACCACCTAAGTGAAGATGTGGACATAAAAATACTCGAGTGAGATCCATATAATGGGAATATTCGATTGAAGACTTCATCCAAAGGCCAGACAAAATTAATGCGACCACATCCCTACATACCCAATATCAAAGGGGAGTGATGGAAAATCACTTATACATTTTTCACATTTTACATTGGAGGACACATCTGATTAGACTCAATGAGAATTGTCTTCCTCCCATGATGTTTATAATGGAGAACATCATTTTGAAATGCGATCAGATATCCTAGTATTATATCTATAAGTAGTATAAATTATAGATACCATTTGGGTGGACCCATGATAGTTGACCATGACATAATCTTATGTGACACTTCTAAAATTAGCACATGAGGTCAATAATAAGGTGCCTTATTTGAATTTGATGCCTGGCAAGACCAAAAAAAGTATGAAAAAATGGTTGTTTTATATCAAAACAAGAGTGGTGTGAGAATGAATATTGAAGAAGAACAAGCCAAGGTCAAGTGCTAATTAGAAATTAAAAATGACCAAGGTTAAAATGTTAAACATCTGTAAAATAATTTTGAGCCAAAAACTAGTGCTTTTGGATGGAGTGCCCTTTTCTAGTCAGGTAGTAAATAAAATAGAGATTTTGGTAGAGATTGTTTTGAAATGATGCAAGGACCAAATTGGTTATTAGAATGATCATACTTGAGAAATGGATTAGTTCACTAAAGTAGTATATGTAAACAAAATATTATTTCATAGAGTTTGAGGTGCCATTCCCATCTTGGATGGAGTTTTTGAAAATTTGGCATGGCTGAACAAAATTTTAAAATCTAGGCTTAATGTAGAAGAATTTCAATGATAATAAATGGTAGATAGTGCCTTGTTAATAAAAAATATGTAGAGTGTGAGAAATAATTTGAGGATGTGGAGGCTATGGTGAACATAATAAGTGTTTAATGTTAATAAATAAATGAAAACTTTGGAGCATTTTGAGGATAAGTTATCACTAAGGTCAATTCACTCAAAAGCATTCATAAGGATGCTACCAAGTCTCTTGAGCATTTGGTCAATAAAGTAGGTGAGTATCTCAAATAGCTTGAGGAAATAAATAAGCTCAAAATATTTGTATATTAAATAATTTCCAAGCTAAATAATGCCTTAAACCATTGAGAAGGTGTCAAAAATTAAATTGAGCTATTAGGACTTGTGTTTCTCTCGTAGTTTGAGCATAATGTTTAGTCTGAGACAGAGTAATGCCTTTATGTGGGGTTACACTTTTTGGGAATAACCATCATAAAGAGGTATTAAATGAAATGACATGACATGGGAGTCCATGGCACAAAAATAATAAGTCCCATGCAATAAATGTGCATGTTAAATGGAGAATTTGAGAATAAAGGACTCAGAACTTAGTAGAAGACTTGGAGAGCATGTGGAAAGTAGAGAATGGTTATGGATTGATTCTCATGGATACAATATAATAATTTAATCATGAATCTAACACTATTCCATGTGAATATAGGTGATCGATGATGAGGATACAACATCAAACAAATAATTTAGGGGTAGAAAGGCCTGGGTTCATAATAATTTAATGTAAATGGATACCACAACTCAAATGTATTGATGATCATTGATAAGTCACCTTGAGTGTCTTTACTTTTGTAACTATTTGGTCAAGGAAACCAAGTATAAATACCCATATGATGTACTTTATAATGTTGTTATTTAGTTAGATGTTATTGATAGATTTTATACGAGTTGGTTACATCATTATTATGGAATTGTGTATTATTTAAAGATCACTTATGAAATTGCTGAATTAATCTTGTGTTGACTTAATATTATTGTTTAACTAACTATGGAGTTAGTGTTTCTAGTTATCATCTATGCCATATTTTCATTTTTGATCATTGAGAAATGAAAATGTGTTAAGTTATATATAGACTGTAGTATGAGTTAAGAATTGTGTATGTGTTTGAACACATCTATCTAATAAGTTGGAAAAACACACTCTTGCATGATAAAACTAATGGGAATCAGTTCATCACTATGTACTTTGGGTGATTACATGATAAATTATTCATGTATGAAATTATATCATGCTATCATGTTAGAATCTTATCACTTAGGCATGTTCCTAGGGAAAGTTATGCCTATGTAAAGGAAAAAGAATCCTAACATGTTTCATGTACTAAATTTGGTAAATATATAAGTATATCACATTATTAAATCATGTTTTGTTTTGATATGCATGACATGTTTATACAATTGTTGCATATGAGGATAATGAAAATGGGAGTTACTACTAATTAAGGTGATGTGTAGGGGAAAATTAGAAATTTAATTATGTGATTATAGATGGGGAAAACATTCACTATCCCATTGGATTTGTGGTAGTTACTAGAACTTGTGTTCAACACTATCCTTTCAAAAATTCAAATGTATGGTTGTTTCAAGACTACAAACTACATAGGAAGATAATCCACCATTAAAATTTAATTCTTTGTAATAAATGTTTAGTTGCATAAATATCAGGGTAGGCTATTAAAAAGGACTCTATGTAAGGTTCATGAATATGATCATGAAGCAATTATTACTCATATAAATAATATAACTAATCCTAGTGGTTCCTCAGATTGAAATCCCAAGGTATGTTGACTTCTCAAATAAAATGTGTTCACTTTTATCAAATTTTATTTTTCATAGGTATTACATATAAATTTTAATTTAATTACATATTAACATATTTTTAGTAGGTGAGTGGTGATAAAATACCTTCCACCTTCATATGGTTGGCACCATTGGTATAAAATTCCATATTCTTGAAGTTAAAAAAATCTTTTGGTTCATGTAGATGATTGACCATTTTACCTTATCTAGGGAAATACTATCTTGAGGATAGAACAAGTGTTTTATCTCATAACTAGGTGTACTCAAATACCAAGAATGTAGTCCTAAAGGTTAATCATCACTCTTGACATGGTGGAAATACCATTTTTTAGCCATGAGGCCCCAAAGATAGGGATATCCATTTGCAGCTTGCATCTTGACAACATTTCTTTTCAATGTTGTTGAAGGACAAAATTATTGTAAAAATAGGTATCTGTATGGATTTTGAGGCCATGGAGGTGGGAACACATGTAAACTACACATCATGAGGTGTTGAAAGTGATATATTTTGAAGTGAAAGTTTAGGAAGTGGAAATGTCTATTGTAGGCAAAGATCTTAGCTTTTAACTACATAAAAGTTACATTTTAGGACTGATCACTAAATCCCCTAGCATGAGTTTGTTGATGATATTTTACCTAAATTATTTATCATGCAAGTATAGGACTTTTACATGCACATGATCATTATTTTAGTTCATGGATATGACTTACGGTTTCTATTTTATGCCTATCTAAAGTTTGCATAAAAAATAATAATTTTTTTCTTATAGGGAAATGTTGTTTTGAGGCCAAAATAGGTTATCCATCTCCTAAATCAATGCACTCATATAAAAATAATGTGGAACTAGAGGTTAATCACCACCCCTAATGTGGTAACGATTCCAATTATTAGCCAAAAGGCCTAAAAGATATATATCTCTAATTGTGGCTTACATCTTGCATCTATGGGAATGCCATATTGAGGCCAAAATAGGTTATTTGTTTCCTAATTAAGAATATTAAAGTTTCAAAAATGTGGTACTATAGGTTAATCATCACCCTTGACATGGTGGAGATTCCAATTTTTAGCCACAAGGCCCCATAGATAGAGATATCCAACTATGCTTGCATCTTGCATCTAGGGAAATTATGTCTTGAGGATGAAATAAGTGCTTTGTATCCTAATCAGGAACACACATATGTCAATAGTGTGGTCCTAGAGGTTAATTTACACCTTAAACATGGTGGTGATTCCATTTTTCAACTGTGAGGCCCTGAATATAGAGATCTCCAATTGTAGCTTGAATCTTGACAACATTTCTTGTCAATGTTGCTTGAGTCCAGAATTATTGCAAAAACTGGAATCCACATGGATTCCAAGGTTTTGGTAGTGGTAACACATGTAAATTTCACATCTCAACTTGTTTTAAGTGATGCATTTTGAATTAGAGGTCCCAAAAGTGAAAATTTCTATTGGAGGCAAAGACCTTGTCTCTTAACTACATAAAAGTTACATTTTAGGACTGATCACTAAATCCTATAACATGAGTTCATTGATGATTTATGATATGATTTATTTGGGTTAAAATTATAAGAGTTTGACATGCATTTTACCATTCTTCTGGTTCATGGATATGACTTACAGTTTCTATTTTACGCCTATTTAAAAGTTGCCTAATAACAAAAAATTTGCCTTATAAAGAAATATCATCTTGAGGTTAGAATATGTATTCCATATCTTAATAGGTCATACTATGATTCCAGTAATTTTGTCATAGATGTTAATTTCTACCCCCAATGTGGTGGTGATTCCATCTTTTATCCATGAGGCCCTAAAGATAGAGATCTCCAGCTATGTCTTGTATCTTGTATCTAGGGAAATGTCATCTTAAAGTTCGAATGGGTGCTCCATATCCTAAAAAATCATAATAATATTCCAATAATTTGGTCATATAGTTTAATCTCCACCTATAAGTGTGATAACTAAACATCAAGAAATCAAAGAAAGGAGAAGAATCTCTTAAGACATTTTTATCAAGAGCTATTATAACACAGTTTATACTATTATTAGTGAAAGCCTAATTTATTTATGTTCTTATTTAAATAACAACATTTTATTAATTTTAATTAAAATTTGATTTTGTCTTGAATTAATGTTTTTCATAGTTATTGTGTTCTTGAAGTTGCAGGTCTAGAAAGGTAGTACCCAAGGTTTGATAGTAAACAAAAATTGGGTTTTTATCACGTTTGAAGATTGATTAAGGGATAATAGTAAGTAATATGGATATATGAGGGTGTGGAGAGTCTCAAAAAAACCTAAAGTATCTAATATTGACTTAAAAATACAAAATTTCATGGTATTCATAATCACTATTTTAACACAATCCTATAACCCTTAAATTAGGGGTTAGAACACAAAAACCTCCATAAATAACAAACTAACCCTTAAAATAAGTTGAAAATTTGTATAAAGGTGTGGTAATATGTTTTTAATTTGTTTAATTTTTTTTTAATTTCTTGGATATTTCAAAATATCTGACTGTAGGCTTGTAGATTAGGCCAAAAACCCTTTATTTTCAATCTTCCTTGAAAAAAATAAAACCTAAGGAAGTAAAAAAAATTCTACTTAAGTAAAATAAAATTTTTATGGATATAATAATCCATTATAACTAATAAATTATTTTTTTAAATCAGTTATAGTTGGTTTAAGACTCTAGTTGAACATGCTACTAGCCTAGAAAGAGTAAGACTCTAGGTGGATCAACTAGAACTATCATAACTTGAAATCTAACCAAAAAAAACCTATGAAAATTTGTATAAGGTTAAAATATAATTTATTTTATGTTTTATAAGAGATTTCAAGTGTTTTTTTAGGTATGTTTAGGAATATATAGTTAAAACTCAGTATGTAGACTTGTGTATAAGGTCTAAAACCCTTGTTCCTTGTCTTTTGGTAGAGAACCGATTCAATGAAAGGAGAGAGTTGTTTATTTTTATTATACATCCTATTAATTGATATGATAATTATATAAAATAAAAATTATTATGATTCTTGAGTGATATTACAAACCAATAAGGTGACATACATTAAAAATAGTCCTAGAGAGAGAACCCTATTTTGTCATGTTGTCTTAGAGAAGATAGCATAGTGAAGTGTGAAGGTGTCTTGATGTATTATAAATTTATTAGGAGTATAATAACCTATTAAAATGATATTAAAAAGTCAGATTTATGAATTTAAAACAATCAAAAAGGCTACAAACCTAGTTTATTAGCAATATTTTGAAGACCTTGTGACCGCATTTAATATCATAAGGTGATAGACTTGAAACAAGTGTCTGTTTAATATTTTTACTAAGTCATATATAAGTGAGATTGAAGTTTATTTATATAGTTATAGATAAATAATGGGATTAAAATAATCCATGTAAGTCATAAGGAATCTTAATTAGATCAAATATTATTTTAATATTGAATTCAAGAACAAGATAGTCATATTCAAGATAAGGCATACCTGTAATTAATAAGACCTACTCAACCCTCTTTTCTAGGTAAAAAAACCATGGAAAAGTTTCTAAATTTTTTATAAAGGTATAATAATATGTTTACGAGGTTTTAAAGTTAAATCAAAGGTATTATATGATCTATAGTTCAGTTTATCCCCTTTTCTCAATCTACATATTTGACAGTAAGGTTTAGAAACTCCAAAATTATGTTTTCTTGTAAGAATCACACATATAGATATATAAGAGATAATTAGTGGAATTAGATAACATTTATATGAATTCAAGGACCATTATAATTGAAAAGGTGATAGACCTATTTAATAAGGTTTAGGGAAGTTTATGTTTCTTGTCATTTTGTAATAGTCAAGTATCAGGGAAGGTAGATGATGTAGAGAATTAGGGATAATTATAATTAATCATCAAAGTTTGGTTATCCATAAAATTGGACACTTTCATTATATGGTTCTTCCGTCAACATACCATGTCTAGTTCACTATATCCCTTAGCTCTTTGGGCTCAAAGGCCTTTTTTAGTATAAATCCCTATTTATTTTAATATTCAAAACAAAAAGCATTAGTCCACCTTGATGAAATACATATTAATTATCTATTATGTTATATATATATTCCTCTTTTGATGCTTTCTTTTATGCTCCACTAGGCTTCTTGTGAAGCTAGACACCTAAGCTTCTAAAACCCAAATCTTACTCTATGTGAAGAAGAAAGAGAAATTATTATGGAAATGGTCTTTAATGCTCAAATAAGATGGGATCAACCCATTTTAAGTCCTTGGTCTTCCCTCCTCCATCCTATTCCTTTCACAATCTTCTCAAACTCTTAATAAGGAT
The DNA here is from genome assembly GCA_037957365.1 of Torreya grandis. NCBI lineage: Eukaryota > Viridiplantae > Streptophyta > Pinopsida > Cupressales > Taxaceae > Torreya > Torreya grandis. The sequence continues at coordinate 1,088,024 of JARHVA010005726.1, forward strand.
TGTGTAAGTTAGTAGCCCTATTTTGACCTTTTGTCTTTATTCAAATAATCTAGGCTCTATTTTATAGAGATAATCCCACATTCATTCCTAATTCATCCCATGTTAAGTGTGTTCAAAGTTTATTCTCCTATTTCATCCTCTATCTATCATTTTCTTTGCTAAGCCACACTCCTTTAGGCCTAATTAGGCATATTCCTCAATCAACCTATCAAATCTATACCACAGTTATCCATAACAATCCAAATACTTTTGATTCCTTTATAAAACATAAAACCCATAAAAACTACAAAATGTAATCAAAAGTTGACAGTTCAAACTCCTTTTATGGCCCAAACCCTAATTTAGGGTTTCTTTAGCCCTATACAGCTTTGAGAGGGTGCTAAATTCAATATTTTGAATTTCATTAAGTTTTAAACATTCAAAAAAACTTAATAGGGCTTGATTTTGTCCCTTATACATTTTTCATGGGCCTATATTCCTTGATTTATCCATTACTTACTTAAAATCACAAGTTCTCAATCGACTATGCCTCTATTTCATAGATTGTACAGGTTCTATCATGTCTTTTGTCCTTTTTTATTTAAACTTCCTCTTTAAATATATTTTGAATGTAAGAAATTGTTATATATTTATGAGTGATTATAAGGATAAAAGGAGGTTAGTAAGACTATATTCTAAGTCAAAATAATCAAAATTAATCATCACAAGTGAAATAGTGCCATTTGGTTTGTTCTTGGTTGTCTCAGGACTATGTAAACCTTGAACTAGGAATAAGGTAAACAAAAATCCTTATAGTTCACAAATGAACAGTCCCAAAATGATAAATATGGATAATAAAATGAAAAATGAGGTATTTTATCTATTTAAAGTGGTTTAATTTCTTAACTAATCATAAAAATCATGTTGTGGGTGATTATGTTCTTATAGGATTGAAAATAAGCCAAAAATAGGGTTTAAGGAAGCCAAACTTGAATATAATCAAAATGAGTGAATGAAAGATCATGAAATTTTAAAGGGGGATAGAGATAATAAATTTAAAGGTAATAAATAATTTTTGAAGTTTATATAATTTATAACTATGGGGTTATGTTAGTTACAATGTTTGTAGGCCTATATAATTAGGCCTAAACCTTTATTTTCTTCATTAAAGATCAAGAATTAATCACATTGAAGGAAGGGGAATCTATGTGTAAATTTGATTAATGTCAAAATGGATTTAATAACCCTGATAAAGGCTTTAAGAATCTAAGTAATGAGAAAACTTACTATTTTAATATGACAAGCCTACTTGTCAAGGTCTTAAAAGGACTAGAAAAAGTTCATGCTTTTGTATTTTCCTAAATGAACAATCTAGGAAATGTTGAAAACATGTTTAATTAATTAAATAATGACCTTAATAATATAGTAAACCCATTCCAAGTCATAAGGAGCTTAGTTTTTGAAAAAAAATCCTTCATTATAGAAGTTAATAGACCTTAACACAAGTACTAAAGGACTATGTAAAGGGTAGACTACTATTTTTCAGTTGAATATTGATAAAAGAGGATTGTTGAAGATATAAAAGGAGTTAGATAATATTATAAAGTGTAGAATAACATTGATAAATATATAAAAAAATTAGTTGAGATCAAGATCAAATGAAGAGCATTATAAGCTAAAAGTTTGGTTGAAAAGACGTAACAAGATTGTTTGTGTTTTGTGGACAATATTTAGATTGTGGATATGAGATAACTTTGATAATATCAAGGATCATCATAAAATAATCAAGAGACTTCATTTGAATAAGTATGATGCAATTCTTCAAGAGGCATAGAAAGTAGATCTAAGAGAGGTCTACTTACATCATGATCATTTACAACAAATTTTTTAATAATTTTGTAACATAAATATAACTAAATATCCCATACATTTCAATAAAATTCAATAGAATACAAGGTAGATTTTTTATGTTCAACAAAATTTTAAGGCATACAATAATGTGAACATGTAATAAATTATAATAAAATCCAAAAGGTGAAATCAACAAGAATATTTAAAAAGTGAAAATTTGAACAATATATGTATATATAATATCAATAAAATCCATATAAAGGCATATAAATGAGAAAAAAATACTATATCCCATATCAATTAAATATAAGAATACAATTACAAAACACTATACATCAAGACATATAGGCATACAACAAAAACGTCATAAGACATGATTCTAATAATCAAAATGCATATCTCTCTTTGCCTTACTTTTAGAAACCTCTCCTTTTAATGCCTTGCTCACAACTAGAGGTGTTGTATATTTTTTACTACGAGTCCTCTTTTACTAAAAACTCACTTATAGCTTCAAATTTATATATGAAAATATTATTACAAACTTTACACATGTATTGGAACAAGATACTTAAAAAATTAACAATTTAAGTTTTTTAAATGATAAAAAAATATTCATATGTGCACTTACCACAAGCTGGTGGTCATGGTCAATTTAGGACTATTGCTCAATAGGGCCAATTATAGATTTAAATTTGAAAATAGGAGTGTGAAAAAGATCACAATAATAGTGATGTGCTCAAGATAATGAAAGGGATGGGTCCCTAAAAATTTTTATATACAAAAAAAATTAAAAACTAAGTCATAAAATTTTATGCCAATTGAATAAATCATTGAAATATAAAAGGAAAAATTACAAATTTATTATAAATTATACCATGTCATGCTTGATAGTCATTTAAAAAATAATAGAAGACATCACCAGAGCAGCTTTCATAGATAATTATTTCATGCATCTTCTATTTGCACAAGTACATAAGACAATTACACAACGCACATCCATATTTACACTTAAACATCAAAATAACTCTCATGTACCTCAGTGAGTTGTGTTAAGATGAAATCACAATAGTAAAACTTACATTTACTCCCTCCCAAATAGATGGTAGAGTGTTTAGTGTGGCCATCAACTGAACAAACAAAATATCATTGTTAGTCACTTCAACATATATAACAACATACATGTAAAATGAACCATAACTTTAATTAGTCCTTAAAAATAACCATTGTATAGGTATATATAGGTGTATTATCAGAAACACACATCTCATGTGGCATCCAAAATCTAGATACAACATAGAAAAAATTATATACATTATTGATATTTATACATGAAAAATAATTGTATAGATATTTGAAATTTAACAAGTTTGACAATTTTTTTCAACAAGTAGAATATTAAAGATACTTGGGAATTTATATGTAAGGTATCTAGATCAAATGTATATGGCTTAAACATAATGAGATTGATATCATCTAGGCCCATATAAATACCACCATGAGTGGGTTGTATTATATCCTCCTCCTCCTCCAAAGGTCTAGTGCATATAGCACCACATGATCTACAATAGTAATCTCACTAGGTACCAATGATAGATGAAGCCTCTCCATGTCTACCAATACTAATAGGATTATGATAAACCTAGCTCATATGCTAAATTAGGGTGCTATTAAGTTCCCTAAGCACATGAAAATTATCAATCTCTATAATTTACTTGACTGTATAGGGTAGGGTGTCAAGAAGATGTGGTTTGTCAATACATACTCTCGTAGGTTGATTAGGTGCATGATGTGAACCTAGGTTATCTTACACATATATCTTTCCTCTACCCTATAAATTTGATAAATCAACATAGTTTGGAACTTAATTCAACATAAAATCAATACAATTGTCTCAAAAGATACATCAGGGCCTCATTATTATTACAAAGAAGAAGATTAAAGACCATCTACCATCGGTCCCAAAAATTTTATTTGATCAAATTGTGAGTGAACTATTGGATTGAAATCCATTTTCCCATCACATCTAGAGGTGTACCAAATTTCCCATCATTGAATAGGGAACAAATTTAGGCTTTGGTTATGTGTTTATCTCTCATAGTGGATGCAGATAATTTGTTTGAATAATATGCCCTATATTTATTTATATACTCAACCCACATATAAATTTGACTCATTAACAAGTCAATTTCACCTAATAATGTCTATAATGTGTTTTATAGATAAATTTGGTGGGGGTTGTTTGCACAGGGATCGCTCAATGTGATAATCAAATTCTCAAGCTTTGATCTTATTTTTAATGATATGGGTTCCTAAATATTCTTGACTACCTTGGGTAACTTGAGGAACTATAGGAGGGCTAGGAGGGTTTTACAAGTGAGGAGGGATAGGAAGGTTTTGTTCATTAGGAGGTATATGAGGGTTTTATGGGTTAGGATGGATAGGAAGGTCAAGTTGTTCATTTAGCATTTAGCCTTTGCATGTCCTAAAAACAAAAAACAAATAATTTCAAGAAGAATGAAACCAAATTAACTAATTTTATTTCTAAATTAATTAAAATGTATTTGCATACTACTCTTTTAGTGTTCCATCTTCCAATTTGGGTTGCTAGAGTGTTTTATGATTGTCTAGTCTCACTATCAACCATGTATTTTGAATTACAATATCTTAGTTGTATTTTACATTAATGACAAATAAATGGCATCGATGTTTTGTATTTAGTTATAAATCAACATAATTGCATACATGGTTTTATTGCTTATAACCACATACATGATTTTATTGTGTTAAAACTACATGCATGATTTTAATGCAATAAATTGCATATGAAGTTTAGGCTCAATGATCACTAAACCTATGTCATAGAACCACATACACATTTAAAAAAGAATTCATACTAGAACCATTTATAACACTCAAAATGTGAAATTTTGTTCACTTTTCCCCCCAATATCACTCACTTACCCCCTCATTATCCATAATAATTATTTCATTGATCATCATCATCCCTAATCACTCCCTCATTCTCCTTAATTATGCCTCATCATCCCTAATCACTCCCTCATTGACCCTCATAATCCTTCATCCCTAATCACTCCCTCATTGGCTAACATCATCCATAGTCACACCCTCATCAGTAATTTTTATCTCTCATCATCCCTAATCATTCCCTCATCATCACTCATCATCCTTAATCACTCCCTCATCATCCCTAATTGTCCCTCTTCATCACTAATCACTCCCTAATTATCCCTCATCATCCCTAAACACACCATCAATTATCATCATTTCTCATCATCCCTAATCATTCATTCATCATCATTAATTATCCCTCATCATTCTTAATCACTCCCTCATCATCCCTCACCATCCATAATTAGTTCCTAATCACCCCTCATCATTCATAGTCACTATATAACTATCCCTCATCATCCCTCTTCATCCTTCCTCATCCCTCATCATCCCTAATCATCCTCTCATTATAATTCCTCATTCCTAATCACTCCCTCATCATCCCTATTCACTCCCTTATCATCCCTAATCAATCCTTCCTCATCCTTAGTCACTCCCTCATTAACCCTCACTACCCCTCATCATCCCTAATCACTCCCTCATTATCCTTCATCATACACAATCACTCACTCCTCATCACTAATAACTCCCTCCAATACCTTGATGGTGGGTATATTGACTTATCAATTGTGCCTGGTTGGATTTTATTCCAATTCCAAAATTTACTCATTAAAATAAGGCTCAAATAAACTCTTCTTTTACTCATCCTATTTCACTCAAATAAGGAACTCTTGTCCCTAAAAATCCCTTTCACTCATTTCTCCAAATAAATCTTGCTCAATGAATAAACAACTCTAATTTCACTTGATTAAGGCTCAAATAAACTCTTATGTTTTATTTATAGTCATTTATATTTGTGATAGTTTGATGTGTTACCATTTATTTGGTTGATATATTTATATCTAAGGTAGTCAAAATTTTATCTTATTTTTAGTTATTTAAATTTGTGGTAGTTTGATATATTATTATTCATCATCATGGTTATTCAGTCATTGACCATGGTTGATCACACAACTATATGTAGTTAATTATGGTTGAGTGCTCTCCAATCCTTAGTTAAATAATTGTGGTTTATGGTTCCACTTTCAAGGTCTTGTACAAGGAAGATATCACTCTAATACCAAATAAGCTCTAGAGGAAAGGGATTTGGTCACCCAATTTAAGATTTGAGACAATCTCAAATATAACCATCAATGGAAATCCTAATATATATCTATATCTATATCTATATAGATAAGAGAATTAGAGACTATTTGATAACCCTAATCCTAACCCCATAGTTGAGTTCTCATTTTCTCTATATTCCAATAAAAGTGTGTCCATAGTAGAGTGAATCACTAGAGATATAGATAGGTGGTCACCAATCTGATAGAGTGTGTTATAATCTGGTTGCTAGTAGAGTATGAATGGAAGCTTGCCTTTCCAACATTTATCTTTGCTTTGTTTCTAGATGAATGCATATCTATGAAGGGAATATTTCTTCATGATATATAGTTTTTTTCTTTCCTTACCTACTTAACTATGCCCTAACTATTGTTGTTAAATCATGTCACTTAAGTATGTGTGACACTTAGTCATGCACACAACTCTAATAATCAAGTATTTTTAGGGTCAAAGGAGTTAGTTGAAATGGGATCAAGGTATAGCACACAAAATTTAAGCATATTGACATGTTGACATCAATTTCACATAAGCCATGAACCGTATGCACTCACTCAAAATGTGATAGTGAATGGACCAAGTCCTCATTGGGTTAGTTATGTCATGTTATAGCAAAGGGGTTATATAGGGTTTAAGGGGTTCATGCGGTAGTTCAGTGCAAGGTCAAGTAGAGGAGTGTCGGAGCCTTATCAATGTATGTAGGACAAGAAGTCCACATGGGGGTATCCATTCATCTAAAATTTATTGGTACTATGTTTGGCATGAGAGCTCTTCATGGTGTTTAAGAGAGCTAAGTGGCAGGAAGGTGTCACTTACTACCAGGATGGGATCCCAGCTCATCAACAGACTATATAGGGAAAGAACATCACAACCATTCTACAATAATTTATCATAAAGAAATAATAATTTATATTCATTCATTGATGTCTTACTCCATTACTATAACCAATAATAACCTTCGCTAATTGATTCTAATTCTACTTATGCCAGAGGCTCATAGATGAGCATGGCTTACATTTTCCATTTGCCATTCAAAGGGCTTACTCCTAGTATTAATCCTTAATTCACCAAGGCTTCAATTCAAAACTAAATAACCCTTTTTTTCTCTTGAACGTCACCTTTAAATAGGCACTAGCCACTACTATTGTTGACTAGATAGACACGTGCTAAAGGATGAATAGGTGAGATCTTATCAACTCTATTATGCCATATAAGATAACCATGTGTGTGTTGAGTTTTTGGTCATATAAGTTTGCCTATTTACTCCACTAATTAAACCTTGATACTCCTCAAGACTTGAGCTACCACATGTAGTATTGGTTAGGTATGCCTTAAGGCTTAAGATGCTCTTCAACTATTGGCTAGCTGGCATGGGGATTCTGAGAGTTGATATAGTCAATGCCAAAGTGTATAAAAAGGGGTCCTTCACTTCCTATAAGGGTCTCCACACTCTGGGATGTGTCTTAGCTGGTGTAGGACCAAGTCTTACCAAAAATGGGCCCCAACATCACCCCATACAAAATTTATAGTCTACCCTAGACTTGCCTTGAAGCACCATAGGTGTGCAAAATTTAGGTGCACCCTACTGTAAGTCCTCCTTAAAATTATCAAAGCCCTGGATAGAACCCCTCAACTCTTCAATGGTGCCATCTGCTTCTATATATTTTTCCTCCAAATAAATTATATCCATGTTTTCTAATTCCTTTATGATGGCTTCCAGTGTTTACTTTTCCCTTCTCACCCATCCATCTAAGAGTTCACTCTACTCATTGGCCTTTATTTGGAAGGTGTGAAATACTACCTCTAGGTCTTGATATTTTGTTTTTAGCTAGGTGCTGATGGAGTTGACTTGTGTCATCACCTACATGCATTTATCCCTTAAAACTATGAAGGAACACTAGAACAAGACATCCTTATCCCCCTTTATCTACTTGAGGCATGCATCGATGATCTCTACATATTGTACGAAGTTGAAAAAAATGGTGTCTTGCTTCTTTGGTGCCTCCTTTGAGCTTAGTGAAGAGGTCTTAAATTTATTTCATTTTATTCATTAGCTCACCCCTTATAGCTTCACTTCCTTGATGTAGTTAATGTTATCTCAGAGGGAGGCATTCACTTCCTTGATGTACTCAATTAATTGTCAGATCTTGAGTTTGGTTTTCTCGAGCTCCTTCTCTGTGTCCTTAGTAATTTTCTTCCAACTATTAGTTAAAATATAATTGAGGATATTCTTGCATGCCATAAAGGTTTCCATTTTAATCAAAGCATTGGCCAAGCACATGGGGTTTAGGTCATGGGGGTTTATCAGGTTATAGTCATGGCCCTCTTTTGGTCTTTTGGCATACTAGATGGCCCTTACAAGGACCTCAAACTCTATCTCATCCATGTAGAAACTTATGGCCCATGAGACTTGGTGGCACATAAGGGTTGTGGTAGTTTTTATAGGCATACACTCCATCATGTAGAAGTCACCATCCTCTTTGAATCCCATCTATGCTTTTTTATAGTCCCTGGGTTTAGCCTCTACTTCTTTCCCAAGCTCTTCTTCTTACCTGGTGCTAGTTTTAACCCCCATTTCTTCAACTATCTCCTCTTCCTCCCTTTCATCTTCATTACTAGGCTCATCATCTTGATATTCTTGTGGGGGTTCTTTGGCAGACTTTTCCCTCTTGTCCTTCTCTTGATGTGGTGCCTCTTCCTCCACTTATTTTTCTAAGGTGCCAGTATCACCCTTTTGTTCCTTAGGCACCTCATTAGACTTGGGGCCTACTTTCTATGTAGCTTCTTCCACTATTTGGGTATTAGCATTGAGTGCTACCTATTGGGTGAATATTTTATCGTCAACTAACTTAAGGTAAAAAGGGTATATCAGCCACAGTGTAATGAGATAAATCTCTCCTCTCAGTAAGGGCAGGTTCCCTATAAACTATTATAAACTAACTAAACTAAAAATAAACTCAGGGGTGAGATCATACCATATATTTATCTTTTTTTAGAAATGATGTTTATAAAATAAATAAAAACTTCTTTGATATGGACTGAAACCACAAGAAACTCATGAGAGTACAAAGCCTATCGTTGCTTCTTTTACTGATGTATAACTTATATCATAATAGAATGAGGTGCAACTCAAAGTCTTCACCAAAAACTACAACAAGGTATATGATCACAAAGGATAAAATTAGTCCAAAGCCTTTCCAATATCCTTTGTACTAAAACACAAAAAACACAAACTAAAGACAATCATAGTAGCATAAAGTCTGCATAATCAACTTCAGAACATCTTCCAAACTATTTCCACTCACTCTAATTGTATAATCAAATAGATAAGATTGTATTAGGAAAAAGACATAAGAACTATTTCAAAAGCAACACAAGTTATTCCAATACAAAGTTTGAAAAGTCACTTGCTTTCTCATTCATTTAAGAAAAAAAGATTTACAATCTGAGCTCAAAGTCTTAAAAAGCATCTCAATTTGGGTAGAGTTTTTGCTTTTAATCACCAAAAGATCCATTTACAAAAGAGACCCTCTTTATTTATAGGGAGAGGCCTTGAAGAATTAGAAAAGACTTATTTACTTTGACCTAGTCAAAGATGGGAGTCCTTGTTGACTTTGGACTTTCCATATTTTTACATGTAATTACATATGATAAAAGTACATGTGAAAATTTCCAAATCGGTTATAAAATTGCATTTGAAAAATATAAATTAAAGCAAGGAAGAACAATTTTAATTTCTATCCCCATTTTTCTTCACGTGAGCATTGTACATGGTGATAGTTGCTTGCATCCCGATACTATTTGGAGTAACAATGTTTTTAAAAATTATCTTATCTCTAACTATGACATCTTTCACTACTATAACTAATTTTGCATGATTAGTTAACCTAGTTTTTAGATTATATAGAGTTAACTGATTATCTAGAATGTTATCCACAGAGGCTACTAAAAATGCCTTCTCTTCAAATTTTTTAAGGAACATACATTCAAATTCCTAAATCATTGCTTCTGCTGAAAGGAATTAGTTGTCTTGTGATGTAAGTTTGTAAATTAGCTCCTCCAATTTATGCAAAATACTTATATCACTTTGTTCACTGAGGTCTCTTGAAGATTCAAGGTCACTAATCAATTTTTTAAGTCGCTGACTCATATATATCAATACTTCTTTAGTTTTAGTGTAAGAGTCTCTATCAGCAATGACACCAATTGATATTAGAGTGCTCATTTTTAAATTCTTCATATCCATCAATTTATCAAGATACTTTTCTATGCTTTTAATATCATAAGAAATAATATTAATAAGATCATCAAGTTCTGCTCTTATTTTTCTCATTTTATTCATCTTCTCAGATAACTCTGTGAGCAATGAAACTCCTTGTGTATGCATCTTATCCAAGTACTATTCAAGTAATTTCCTTTAAGATAGGTCTTTTTTGCTTTCTAAATAATAGGGTCTTCTATGGAAATGGCCTCAAGAATTACTATTTCTGGAGTGAAAGTAATTCTCCTTACTACAGTTAATTGTTCCACCATTGCTTTATAATTATCCTTCATGTCTTTCTCTCTATTAAACTTCTGAATCAAGATGTCTATAGCTGACTGCATATCACTATTATCACTTTCATGAGTTATCTTACCTAACTCAACTCAAAAGATAGAGTAGTCACTTACATCAAAATTTTGAATAGTTGCATCCTATGGAGGTTTTGATATTTCTATAAATTTGTGTCCCTTATCCCCAATCATCTTTGAAAGAATCTTTGGCTTCTTAGGAGCCTTGAATTTTACTATCACCATTTTATTGAAATCAAATTCATCTAGAGAGATGGCTTGTTTTTTTATTTTGGGTGTATAAGCTAACAACCAAGGTGGGAGCACATAAGTACTTACATTATGATCAATCTTCATTATTGGCATTATTGGAGTTGAACTTGCACTAGTAGTGGAAATAATAAGTGGAGTATCAGTTAAACTTGCACCTTCTACTGAGTGATCAAAAGTGGAACTATCTTCAATATCAAAAGATGGGGATGACAAACTGGGAATTGATCTTGAGAAATGAATAATATCTCCAAAAGTGCCTTGAGGGTTTTCAAAAATAAAGAGGGAACACTAATTAGAGAAATAGGTGAAGGAGTTGCAACAGGTGTGCCCAATAGGGAAGAAGAAATTCCTATTTCTTGTTACACATTCTCTTGAGGAGATAAAGTTTCCTTCTCTTGTTGATCTATGGGCCTATCATCAGTCTCCATCTATTTCATTATTGGTTCTTTAACACTTTGTTTCTCAACTTCCATATCTTCTATTTTTGGATCTTTTTCCATAACTTTTGACTCTTTCATCACAAATATGATCTTAGGCTTATGTGGCCTGGAAGAAGAAGGAACATTACTTTTATTTTTCATCTTATTTTTTTCTCTTCTTTTTGTTTCCTCTTGAAATTCAACTTTTGAACATGTGATAAATTCTTTCAAAGTGATTCCTTTATTTGCTAACCAATCATTACTGTTTGCCAATATTGGTTCAATTTTTTTTCCTTAAGGAAGTCATTTCCTTTTATGACCATTAGATTGGGGGAAGAGGGGCATTGCAAACCTATTCAGCATGGTATCTATCATTAATCAAATGTCTATCATCTACTAAATTCTTAGGGATATCAACAAGTCTCAGATATTCTATCTGCTCAAGAGACAATCTATTATATTCCATTTTCCTAACATCTTCTACTGTCCTCAAATCTACCCAAACATCTTCAATCATAGGCTCATAAAATTGGGGTTTCCTCCTGATTATATCCTTTACACCCTTGTAATCAAAATTTAGTCTTGTTTTGAACTACTTCATGGTTACAAGCTACATTTCAGTTTCTATAACTCTAGCATTCCCAGTGGTTAACATTGAAAACCTGCCAATTTCAATTGGGAACTTGAAGTTGGGTTTCTTGAGTTCCATATATTTATTATATATGATAATTATTTTTCTGTATAGCTCCATGAAGACTAATTTGTCTGAAGGGAATCTTGGAAGCATATAAGGATGACCTTGGAAAAATCTAACCCACATGTATGAAATAGAAGGAAATTGCAAGAACATACATCCAAAATCATTCACAACTGCCTAGGCCTCATCAGACATTCTTCTTTGTTCTAATTGAGGATCAAAGAGACATAAAAACACTACAAAAAAGTGTCATTTACCTTCATCAATTGCTCATGTAGAGCATTGATAATTTGTTCTCCCAAAAAGATGACTTGTTTGCCTTGGAGAATTATCTTAATGAAGGGATACAGCCATCATGAAACTATGAGGAAGAAGGTAAACCTCTTACCCTATTGATAAGAGTGATCAGGTCACTGACTTCTTCTATAAAGTCACTTCTTGGAAAGCTGCATGGCCATCTTGACAAATTTGCCTTTGGAATCAAGCCATTTATTGTTGATTACTTTCTTCACTTTTTTAGGATCTTTGTCATATTCTCTTTGTGCTTCAAAAAAATCAAGCTTTAATACTTCAGTAGTAGGAGGACACATAAACACTTTATTGATGAACTTAGGATCTAGTCTAATCACCACATTACCACTAGTGTTTAACATAGCCCTATTATCCTTATTATATAACTAAGCACACTGGAGAACAAATTCTATGTTGTGAGCCACTACAGGGAAAGAAGATACCAAATAAATATTTCTATCAATTATCTTTTTCATTTCATGGCTGAGATTACTTGATTTAGTTCTTTCCATGAACTAGGCCATATCCACATGATTGATCTCTATATTTCTAATGTCGTTGACATTATAAGTAATCGAGGTGATTTAAAAAACACCTTGATATTTGTACTTCATCATCTTCAACTTCTTCAAAGAAACCTCAATCATCTAGAAGAGCTTTTGTCAATAGGATGTCAATGAAGAAGGATCCCCAAGAGAAACTACAATAAAAGTCATGATCATGAAATTAGGGGAAATACTAGCAATCTGGGAAAACTACATGTCACTAATCATGACCATAGGGATGTGCTTGAAAGGGCTAAAGTGTAAGCAAGCCAAAAAACTAAAGGAAATTGAGCTTTGTTAAGTGAAACTAAAAATTTCCTAGAGTTAGTAAAATTTAAGGAATGTTTGCATGGGAGGTAAATATTGCCACCCTTACATACGGGAGATATTATCTTCACTTATGCAAGGGTGGTGATTTTTGCCACCCATGTAAGTCAGGTTTATGTAGGGGTGGCAAAATTTTCACTTTTGCATAAAGTTGGGTTTAAAATTGGTAAGGGTAGCAAAAATTGTTGACCTTGTAGGAAAATAGGAAACCATTTTCATGTAGAAATGGTGAAATCTATCGATGTTACAGGTGGATACATGTAGGGAATGATTTGACAATAAAATCCACCACTCTTTTAGGTAAAGATTCACTTGTGTGGTGGAATTTAATTTCTTTTTTAGGATTCTGCCTAGTAGGCTTGTTCGGAGAAGTGAAGATGGCTATTTTTAAACATCGGGTAAACCTAGGTCAGGTAAACCTAACTATCATATACTAGGGTTTTGACATTTTCTTTTAGCAGCTGAGGCTCACTAGGAAAAAAAACAAAATAAGGGGGAAGAACAACAAAAACCATAATAAATAGAAAAAAAAGCTCAACAAAAAAGAAAACCAAGAAAACCAAAATAAAAAAGACTAAAAACAAAACATACCTAGCAATTACAAAATCCTATGCTTGAAGTCGATGAATTCACAATCCCACTCATTCAAGCAGTCGAATGATTATAGGGAGGAGGAGTAGACAACTTAAAATAATCAAAATAAGTGACAAATGGAAATAAAATGCCCCAAAATAAGTCCAACCACTTAGTGCATGTGGTCATAAATGTCGTGTGTGAAAATTGGGATCATGCATTAGTGGCAGAAATCACCACCCATGCATGATATGGAGGATTTTATGTATTGGTAGTGAAAATCACTGCCCATGCATGAAAGGGGAAAAGGATGCAATAGCAGTGATTTTTTCCACTCCTACATAAAAATAAATAAAATGCAAGGGCAGCAAAAATTGCTACTCCTACATGAAAAACTCAAAAAACATGCAAGAGAGGTTATTTTTGTTGCTAGTGCACTTCAAGAAGATAACATGTGAGTGTGGTGATAATCACCACTCTTGCATGGAAAAACCAAAAAAGTATAACACCTTGAAAAATATCAAAATCCGATATAATGATCAGATCAACACTCTAATGAGTTTCATGTTTTTGGATAAATCACGATGAGGGAACATTATGAAATTTTCTAGGATTTTAGTCAATTTTACTCGAGATGAAGAGAAACTCACCTTAAACAACAAACTTAGAGTGAAGATCAGGAAATGGACAAGTTTCATAGGAGTTGTCCACCAAAATAAGTGTAGCTAATTTTGGGAACAACACTACCTTAGCTTTTTTTTCCTTAGGCTTCATGTTAGTGGAACCTTTCTCTTTTCCCCATTCCTATAGCATGCACACCCTTTCCTCTTAGGATGATTTTGATTTCTATTCTTTCTTTTAAGCACATTCTACCCTTGCCTCCTCCATCATCTCTTTCTTGGCCTTTTCTTCATTCTCCTCAATTTCCTCATTGTTGAGTCAGTCAATATCAGCCTCTGTCAGGCTCGAGGCCCTCAACTCCTTACGCCTCCAGTGTAAGGTAAGTACTAAATCAATGTGTCCTTGATTCAAGCCCATTCCTCTCCATTTCTTTAGTAGTTCTTCCTCTTTGTGGTTTGCATCAAAGGGTGTTACTTTTTCAGGCACTTCACCTACTTTAATCATCTTTTCCTTCTATACCCTATGTGTTGCTTCACTTTTTTGCTCTTTTACCTCTACCATTTGGATGACCTAGCAAGCAACCTTGCCTTGGCCATCTCCTCTTTTTGATCCATTAGCTCTCATGCCCTTTTGGTCTCAGCCTTATAGGATCCAAGTCTCCTTAGCCCGTGCCTCGGTTTTTCTAGGTGTACATAAGGAGGTGAAGCGGATTGTTCACTAGGGGATGACTCTACATCCTTAGGCATAATGTAGGTATATTGTCCCCATTTTTCCTCTTCCAATCACTCCTCTGATCTATATTCTCGTAATGCAAGGGAAGAGACCTTCTCTTTCTTTTTCCCCTTTGGGATTGTAGGGGCTTGAGATGTTAAACACACATGTTTATAGTGTGATTATATCACTAAGGTTTCCCCTTCTAAAGTTATCTTCAGCTTCAGCCTCTCATCTATTTCTTCTAGCATATCCCCCCTCTTCTTTTTGGGGAGCTTCTTATTTTTCTAGGGAATGAGGGTTCCTTCCTTCCCAACTAGGACTATGGGTTATCTTTGTTTATTGATGTTAGACCCCACACTATGATCCTTTCTTCTAGGATTCATCACATAGTATAGTCTATGGATGAAGCCAAGGATCGTTACCTCTTGCATAAGATTATTATTCATCTGATTTGAGACATCCTCTTCATATTCTATCATGAATCCATCTACATAAGGAAATTTATGCCTCATTCACTAGATTTCTATGTCCATCTCTTAGAATAGGATTTCAAGGCTTTATACATTGGAGATTATTCTAAGCACATCCCTAAAGAACTCAGCCAAGAAGGTGAAGGGAAGATTCAAAAATCCTAACTTATTCCCATCCTTGAGTACTAGATGGATGATGTAGTAGTGTTGTATGATGACGAAGGTCGCCATTCCAAACATGCTCCCTGAGAGCCCTTATGGGATGTACCACTCTAACTCAAAGGCCTCCATGTATTGATCAAACCACATTATCACATGGGTCATGTACTTGTAATTGAATTACATGGGGTAGGTGAAGTCTTTGTATTTCTATGCCAAGATTTTGTGGTGTTTTAAGAACACCCATAAGTTGTCTCCTGCACTGTTGGGGATCCCAATCTCTTCCATGACTATCAAGATGAGAATGAAGTCCCATTTGAATTTCCCTTTCATGTTGTGGCACTCCAATACATTTTTGGTCATCTCTATAGTGATTAACTATGCCATGTTGAACATTACCTCCTACACCATGTGATATGTTAGGCATAGGTATACCTTGGACACATTGGTCCATATTCCTCCTGGGCACAGTTTTGAGCTTATCGGTCACACCCTTGCCCTTGTGCTTGGGTATTCACACTTGATGATGGGAAAAGTGTACCCCCCTTGAAGTAATTGAGGAGATTTATAATGCACTCCACCTCCTCATCATCACCCATCAGTTGATGGTTGTCTTTTATAGAGTCTGATAGTCTAGTTATCTTGTTGATTAGGTGCATGGATATCTTCATGCATCACCTTAAAAAATACACATGATCTTCATGTATTCACAAGAGGAGGAACTAAACAATCTCCTCTAACTTTTTAAAATATGGAAACTCATAAAGTTGAGTTTCACTTGAAGTCTTCAATTTATCTCTAATTGAGATTTCAAAAATTTCATCTCCCTCTAAGGTCTTACACCCAGTGTCCGCCATCCAATCTTGTGTCAAGTCTTGATAGTGACTTTACATTCAATGGTTGTAATCTCACAGTTGGTATACATACATGAATGAGTATTAGGTTTTTGCCTTTGATGCTTTGAGCAAAAATTGCATGTGTTGGTAAGACATCTTGGTCAACACTTTGCCTTTCATCATCATAATACTGACCACTTCTACTGCTTGTACCCTTTGTCTTGGTGATAGATGTTTCCTCTACTATTTAAATCCACTTAGATTTGAGTCATGTCTCTTTGTATCTAGATGCCTTCCACTTCTTTGTCATTCTAAATCTACTAGTGTTGAAGCATGAGAGGTGTGACTTGCTAAAACCCCTAATTTTGGCTTGGTATGAGTTGCCTATTTAAGCTTATCTTACTATTAATAGTGCCTTGACATCTATTCTAGTTCACCTTCTCTACTCTAGTTTTGTTGGACCTCTTCACTCATGATGCACCTCCCATTGTGGTTTGTTACACCAATTTTGTACTTGATGCACTATTTGCTCTATGATACTTCACTCTTTTGGGGTTGTTTGGCTCTAGTTCTTGGTTCATTTAGCATGTATTTGTAACCTTGTTCATTCACCATTTGCCCTATTTATAGCTGGGTATGTCACCCACCATGATTAATGCCATTGGATGAAATTGATTGATGGGTTTCTCAAGGAATTATGAGATCTTTGAGAATTTTATGTCTTATCTACATTAACTACATATCTTTGTTCCATTATCACATTAATTATTTCTACCATTTTTTGGTGATGTGATGTCCTTTTTCAAATGGTCACTTTCCACTTTTTTTGGGTGGACATCAGTTGTCTTTGATGATCTCTTTCTATGCATCTTTTTTTCACGACCTTAGCCTCTCTTATGGAAACCGAGGTGTAACACCTCACATGCACATAATTTAGCCTCCTTAGTTCCACTTCTTATAGCTGAACTCCTTTGTCTTGGTCAATTTATTATACATCATCTTGCCTTCACCTATCCCCACCCCTTAAAAATTACTTGCATTAACCCTCTAGTGCTTGGTATCTTCATCTACTTTGTGCATGTTATATGAATTACATATTCTTGCCTATCTTGCACTCAATGGATTTGAGCATCTTCACTACGCATCTTGCATCCAACCTTGGTGAACGTTGTCTTATATGGGTTTGTGCCCAACCTAGTTAAGTGTCTTTTCTTTTTCTAATTGTATGGTGCTTAAACATATTTAAAGGTTCCCTTTCCATCTAACCAAGTACCTCTTTCATAGATGTTTCTTTTTATATGAGTACTTGATTTATAAGCTTCATGTAACCACAACATTGGTGTTTGGCCTCATGCACTTGTGATGTAAGTGATCAACTTAGCCAATTGGATTTATGCATGGAGTGGTAAAATAGAGGGATCTCTATATCCATCTTATGTCACTTATTACCTAACTGTATAACAAGAACCAAAGAAAAACTAAATAATCACATGATTTCACTCATGCCAAACCTTATTTTAGTCAACTCAATTCAAACTGACTATTGACCCAAGAGTTAGAGTATCCATGGTGTGATCATCACCCTATTACTGATAAGGCTTTAATTAGTTGCCATTGAAATGCCCTAGAAACATCTCATTAGCCAACATGCGTAGTTTACATGCACCTATTTCTAAAATGTGATGGATAACATAGGGACCCATATAACCAATCTACATCTTGCTTAGGTGCTGAAAGTATTTGGAATCATACATTAAAATAAGACTCCTTTGGTCAACACCTTATGCTTGATATGCTTGTCATGCCACCTCTTTTTATAAACTTTATCAATTTACTAGCCCCACATAGCTTGTGCATGTATCTCATCCAAGCATTCTAATTCTTTTAACCTTGCACTTAAATATTCCTAGTCATCAAGGTTGCCAATACATGCGATGCACAATGAAGGTACTAAAAACTCTATGGGCATAACTGCTTCCTTGCCAAAAACTAATTGGAATGGTGTAGCCTTATTTAAGAGCTTGTATGTTGTTCAATAGGCCCATAGTGATGTAGAGACATGATCATCCCAGTCCTTATAGCCTACATTACATATCTTGGTGAGTTACATTCCAAGGATCTTATTGAAGGCCTCAACCATGCTATTGGTTTAGGGATGATATGGGGTGGTCTTATGGTGCACCACCATGTATTCCATCAGAAGGATGCACACCATCTCATTGATGAAATGAGTACCCCTATTTCTAGTCAAACTTATTAGGTACCCATATTGGCTGATGATGTTCTCCCAAATGAATAATATGACTATTGTGGCTACGTAATTTTTGGTTAGGATTGCCTCAACCCACTTAGTGAAATAGTCAGTTGTCATGCGGATATATCTGGTCATTATGCACTGTGTCTCAAGGTTGATTAGCCCTATAAAGTTAATAGCCATTTATCAAATGGTGTTTGGGCAAGAATAGGGATGAGAGGCATCTCATCTCAATGGTTAAACTTTATAATGCACTGGCATACATCACATGCCCACACATATTCCTTAGCATCACTGAATAGGGTTGGCCACCACAACCCTAATTGTAAAATCTTACATGTTATGTCTTCAATGTAATGTCCTCCAACTATCCCTTCATATGATTCCTAAGAGATAGAGTCCTGCTTGTGTTCCAAAACATAGTGGTGCAAGACCTCATCCCTACTCATATTGTATATCTCCCCCTCAATGAGCTAGAAGGGGGAGGCACAGCTAGTAAGTTGCTTCTTCTCTTTAGAGGATAGTGTTTGTGGTGCCAGCACTAAGGTTAGGAAAGCAAAAATCTCTACCAAGTCATTAGGAATGCAATGAACTTGATAGATATAATGTCTAGCATACCATCCTTAATTAATGCCACTGTGTCACCAGAGGTGATGTGGGACAAGTGGTTTGGCCCCAAATTCTATTTTCCAGGTTTAACCAGGACTAAAAATTGAAACTCTTAGAAGAGGACAACCCATCTACAAATGTGCCCATGCAAAATAGGTTTGTTTACAAGGTATTTTAGTGCCTCATTATTAGTGAAGAAAATGAATGGGGTTGCTAGTAAATACTATCTAATTTTTTTTAGGTGTATACCATTTCCAGTGCTTTACGCTTGATGGTGGTATAGTTCTACTTGACATGCATCAACTTTTTACTTGTGAAGGAAATGGGGTGGTCCATGTTACCTTCACCTGGTTACACCAAAATAACATCGATGGCTGATATTGATGTATCGACATGGACATGAAAAGGAGTCATCTAGTTGAGAAATTGAATTATTGGTGCACTTACTAACTTTAACTTCAAAGTGTCAAATGCTTCTTCTTATACCTCACCCTAGTAAAATGGGCCATCCTTGCTCAAGAGATCCTATAGAGGCATGTAAATTTTTGTATATCTCCTTATTAACTTATTATAGTAGCCACAATGGCTTAGGATGGTGTGAAAATCCTTCTACATAGAAGGGGTATGGAGATGGATAATTATTACAATCTTTGTTGGATCAATGAGTAATCCATCCTTGCAGATGATGTGCTTGAGCAGTGTGCTGAATAGTGTTATAAAGATGCAATTCTTCAAATTCAATGATATCTAGATATATTTTCACCTTTACAACATAAGGCATAGGTTGTCATGATGGTCCCGTACAAGACCATACAAAGTCTAGTCATCAGGATATACTTGGAGGAACTTATGAATAAAGTCCTTGAAAGTGATGATCACCACCATAAAGAACATAGCTAGTGCATTCTTGAGCCCAAAGGGAATCATATTGTTAGTGAAAAGAATACCATTTAGTTGTAAATGTGGTTTTGAGACTATCCTCCTCCTCTATCTGCACCTGATGGTAACCTAATAACCCATTAGTGAAGGTGTAGATTGTGCACCTTACGATCCCATCCAAGACTTCATTAGTGAAAGGTGTTGGGAAAGGTCATTAATGTATGTGTTATTTAGCATCTTATAATAAATTTAGATTCATATGCACCCATCCTTCTTGATGATGATGAATATTAGACTCACCTACTCAAATTCCTACACTAGGTAGATGACATCAGTGGCCAACATCCCATCGATCTCCACTTTTACCTTGGCACAGAGATTGGGGTTCATCCGATAGGGGTGATTCTTGACTGGTCTTTCATCATCTATCAGTTTGATGCTCATATTTCCTAATTAAGGGTAGGTTCCCTTCATTTCCTTGTAGCTACATAGGAAGAGATCTTGAAATTCCCTCAGGAGGTCGATGATGCATGCGATCTCTGCCTTAGACCAGTATGTACCTATGGTGGCCATCTCGGGCTCACCTTTAACATTGATGTCTAGTTAGGTGGTCTTGAGGGGTTCATAATATGGTTTTTCTCTCTCTTGGGGAGATTCTTCCACATGACTCATTCCCTCTATCATCTCAACCCAGAGGTGCATTGGGTCTCCATCATATGGAGAGTTGTCATCAATGAGGCACACTAGCTTTTGCTTTCCTACTAGATCCCTCCAATTATGCTCCTTTTAGGTTTCATCATCTTCTTCACTGGAGTCATTATGGAGCATATTTTATTCAAATAAAGTTAGGAGTGCCAATCCTTTTTCACCAAACATCTCTTTTAAATGCTCCTCTAAGATGGTTGTTATCTAAAAAATAGCTCAATGGAGGACTTGTAGCAGCTCTAGTAATTTAAGGTTTTATGAAGAGAAGGAGAAAGTGTGCAAAAAATTCTCCTTAAATGCATCCCAATTTCTTATTTCCTAGCATGTCTTGTTCATGATATACCATGCTCACACCCATGTCTTCAAATTTCTATAAAAGGCACGCACGCATAGGCCTTGTGGTGTATTTTCTCCATAGATCATGCAAGTCTCTTCACAAAGATAGATGTACACAATTGGGTCATAATTACCATCAAGGGGGGATATGTCTAGATTCTCATTACTCCTACCAAATATAGTGCACATAGCCACCTTCACATCCTACCAAGTGGGCAAGCCAAGTTTCTGTGTGGCCCATCAGTGTGTTACATTAATATTAAGTATGTACACTAATACACCCAATTGATGAACTTATTTTGGGATGAAAGTTTTGATATCCTACACATAATTTTCAATAGGATGGCTTAATTCATAATTTGGAAATGTTGTGAGCTTTCCCTTGTTGATCCAAAACACTCACTTTCCTATCTTCTTGGTGTAAGGGGTCAACTTCTTCTGGGATCACACAATTCTTATCAACCCTATGCCAAATATTCTAGGTCCAAATTTTTACACTAGGTAACATCTACACCCAGTAACCTCATAGGCTTATTTGACCCAACATTTAGAAGCTAAGTCCATTATATCCAAAGTAAATTACCCATCTTCCCAAGTGAGTGCCCCTTGTTCACTAGGATTGAAAGTCTCAACACGCTATTCTATGATGTTATAAATGTGGTTAACCTCATCCTCAAGGTTAATACTCTCAATGTAAGGTGGACCTTGGTCACTTGAGAGAGGTATTACCACCCTCTCTCTACCATTTTTAAAGGTCATATAGCACTTCTTGAAGTGCATATCAACATTGTTTATGTAGCATCATGGCCTTCCTAAGAGTGTCAGGTAGTTGTCTTTCTTTGCTAGTTTTATTACCTCAAAGTTAGCTTGGAACTCCGTGCCCATGATTTCCACAATCATGCCATTTAAGATCCATATGGGCTGCATTTAGGTCTTATTTTCCATGAATAACATGTGTGGTGATGGTCTCAAGGGTGGCCTCCTCATCTTCTCCCAAGTGTTCTTTGTCAAGATATTGACCTTTATGCATATGTCAACTAGTACTTCACAAACTGACCACCCATTAATGGTGGCATCTATTGGAAATTCCTAGTCATACTCAGTGTTTTGAGTATGCCTTACTTCTCATGTCTACTCCATCTATAGAACTATAATCTCTATTACCTGGGGGATGACTTCTCATGCTGGTGCTTTCTTTGCATGCCTTAAGAGCAAGTCCTTCAGTAGGGGTAGTACCCCTTCCATCTGTAAGAGGTGTAGGATCTTAATCAACTCCTAGACTTCAACCTCTTACTAGTCTTTCCTTCTATGTATCATGTTAGCTTGTGTCTCCAAATCTCTAGCAAACTAGAGTTCACCCTATAGGTCTTGTATCATGGTCATTACTTACTACAAGACATATTTTTGGTACATAAGATTAGGATATGGTATTGATTTTGGATCAAGCCATGTTATGTGTTTGGTGTGGCTTGACTCACCATTTTCTAGGCATAGGTCCTAGTTTGGCATGACAGGTGGCTAAGTGGTGTTCCCACTCTACATCATGATTTGCACCTTTAGGAGTCTATTTTAGCTTGGGGGCCCATTTTCCTTCTTTATACTCATGTCGTATCATAATAGCTCCTCTATTTATGCCAAGATAACCTTATGTTAGCTTCTTATAGAGATATGGGTAGTTTTTGACTATGTGTGGGCCTCAGTAGTACCTACATGTTGCATGTGTAGGGTAGTCACACTGATAATGCTCAGTTAACCCACACTTATAACAAGATCATGGTGGGAACCTCCTTCCACCATGTCCACCTCCTCAACTTCATGCTCCTCTTTGGTTTCCATAACCCATGTTGTTCTAGCTATAATCCTCATTTCCTTGGCCTACCTAGCCTCCTCCTAAATTTGTGGCTTGCCTTACACCTCTCTCTATGTTTTGGTACATCTCATCGATGACTCTATAGTCCATCATCATGTGCATGTAGGCATCACACATCTTATAATAAACTATAGTATTTACTTGACCAGTGCACTACAACAAGTTTTAGGAGTCATGTACTCTATGGCAAACCTCACAACTAGGGAATATTGCATGGACATTCCTACATGGGTATTTATTCTTGTTGTGACCCTCTATGTCATAGTTAGTGCACCTTAACCAACTATGAGAGTCATGTGCCTGTCTAGCAGTAAACTTTTGTAATTGAGAGGATATCAATGTAATCTATGCTTCCATGAAGGGACTAATCTTAGTGTTAGTGCTTCTTACAACTTCAGCCCAAAGTGTGACTTCAAGAACTTCATGGGGTTCCATGAAAGTCTTCATGGATATCACCCTTAGGAATGGTAGAAATAGGCCCCCAAAAAACCATCATACATGTTGAGAGGGGTGGATATCATAAGGAAGCTTGTAGAGGAGAGTCTTGAACTATGCATCATACAAGTGAACACTTTTAGTAAACCCTTAACTAATCTCCTTGAGCACAATGATGCTCTATGGTTTAAACTCAATAATGTTAAACTCCTTTAGGAATGTTTTTTTTAACACATCATAGTCAACCACAGCCTAGTTTATATCAAACTTATAATACTTGGTATGAGCATGATCTAATAAGGTTATTGAAAACTACGTTGCCTTGTGCTAAAGTTGAGTAATTCCCCAAGCATGCCACTATAACTCACATTTCAGTACATACTCTATGGCATTCTCAACTTTGTAATACTTAGGTAGATACATGGCCATCTCGTAGTATACCTACTATGGTGGTGGCATTAGATTTTTTTGTGGTGCCTAACCTACTTATATCTACATAAGGGTAGTTCCCAAATAACCCCATTGGTAGGGTTGATTATTGACCCTAATGGAGGAGGTTACACCATAGATTTTAATGGTGTGGCTCTACTCACTAGTGGCATTGTACCACTTACTATGGGTTATTGCCTGGTTGACATGGTTGACAATCCTTGCATGGAAATATTTACACTTGTATTCATGACACTTAGACTAGTGCCCACTTGGTCAACCATACCATTTCTCATCTCTTCATATGGGATCAATTATTCAATCACAAATTCTTGATCTAAAATCGTAGTCCAATCATAGTCAATTAGGGTAACAAGTTCAGTTACAATTATTTTATTCTCAAGGGGGGATCTATCACATGGGCTTCTATTTTAGGTTGAAAGGGGGTAGGTGCCTTTAGCACATCTCCAAGTGCCTCATCTTATAGTAACTTGATACATCCCACACCTATCTGTAGAGTTTGACCATTTATTTCATCCTCCATCTTAGTATGTTATGGTCTTTCAAAATATCCTTCCCCATACCCTGCCTACTCATTACAGGTCTTCTTCACACTTCCAAGTTATAGGTCTTCCATCAACCTTCATCTATGCTTACTATAGTTTAGTCTCTAGAGCTCTCGAGTGTTAAGTTTCTATTCCTCTTTCATGGCACCCTTCCTACACTTCCCCTTCTTCTCCTCATGTTTATCCATATGTGCAAGGAATTTTAACCTTCCATCCTTATGGTCTCTATCCCATAATCAACCATGAGCTTATTTAACTTTGTGTAGAGTCTTTTGATGAATGTGCCCCTCAGTTCTTAAATAAACTCATGCTCTACTTCTTCTAGGCATGAAAAGGTTGACATTTCAAACTCCAACACGTAGTTATTCAAAGTTCCATCCCACCACTTGTCTACGACACATGTACACACCTCATCTAGGCTTTCCACCCTCTTTATGCACTTTATGGTCCACTCGAGGTGTTGTCCATAAGTTCTTCATCTAGTATCAACATATGTAACCAAGAATTTATATACGTGTTCACGTAGCTCATAGAAGAACACTTCATATAATGGGTCATACAAATAAGTTTGTACACATTTCTATGGATTTTCTCCTTAGCATATGGGATGCTTCTATGTGAAGCAGTCTTCAACTTACTCTATCTAGTGTTTGATATTCTCAAGTGATAGTCAGAGCATCAATCTACTATAACATCCTAGTAATGACATTTAATGAGGTCCTATAAATAAAACCAAAACATTGTAGTTAAAGTGTGTCACTTAATTAGGCATGGTGCTTGATCATGCATGTAACTCAAGTAATCAAATATTTTTAGGGTCAAAGGAGTTAGTTGTAATAAGATCAAGGTTTGGAGCACAAAATTTAAGCACACTAACATGCTAGCATTAATTTCACATAAGGAACAAACCTTATGTGCTCACCTAAAACATGATAGTGAAGGTACTGGGTCCTTGTTGGGTTAGTTGCATCATGTTGCAACAAAGGTGTTATATAGGGTTTAAGGGGTTCATGGGGTAGTTTGGCATGAGATCAAATAGAGGAGGGTTAGATTATTATCAATGCATGTAAGCTAAGGAGTCCACATAGGGGTATCCATTCATATTGAGGTTTTTGGAGTTGTTTTTAGCATAATATCTCTTTGTGGTGTTTAAGAGAGATAAGTGGCTTGAAGGCACCACTTACTACCAAGATGGGATCCTAGCTCATCAATATAATGTATAGGGGAAGAAAATCACAACCATTCTACATTAATTTATCATAAAGTAATATTAATTTATATTCATTCATTGATGTCTTACTCTGTTACTATAACTAGTAATAACCTTCACTAATCGATTATAATTTTACTTATGCTAGAGGCTCACAAATGAATGTGGCTTACATTTTCCATTTTTCATTCAAAGGGCTTACTCCTAGTATTGTTCCTCAATTTTTTAGGGCTTCACTATAAAAATGAATCATCCTTTTCTACTCTTGGAGGTTACCTTTAAATAGGTACTGACCACTCCTCTTGCTGACTAGATAAGTGCATGCTGAAGGATGGGTAAGTGAGATCTTATCAAATCCATTACAGCATATACGACAACCAGGTGCATGTCAAGTTTTTGGTCATGGAAGTTCACCTATTTAATCCACTACTTAAACCTCCATGCTCCTTGAGCCCTAAGCCACCACATGTAGTACTAGGCAGGTATGCTTTGAGGCTTGTGATGCTCTTCAATCATCAGCTAGCTGGTATGGGGACTCTAAGAGTTGATCTATTCAGTGCCAAGGTGTAAAAAAAGGGTTACTTAATTTCTTTCAAGGGTATCTATGCTTTGAGATGTGTCTTAGCTAGTACAATACCAAGTATTACCAAAAAGGGGCCCCAACACTACCTGATAATAAAAGGGAATCTTGATTCCTAATTATAGCTTCATTCTTGTCCTACCTACTTTCTACTCATAGAATAGATTCTTGGATATAAAGGGAATCTTGTTTCCAAATATATATCTTTCATATATTATTTACCTACCTACTTATTTATGTCCTACCTACTTACCTTTAATTGTTAAAAATGAAAGCTTATTTTTTGATAGATATAATGAGAAATAAAGTTTTGAATCATGTTATGCATGTAATAGATCTACACCATTTAGTATACGCTACCTAATTTAACTACTTAATTATGCCCTACCTACTTTACCTACTTGAGTATGCCCTTCTTGATTCAATATCTGAGTCATATCTTGATGTTTAGTATGCCCTACCAAAATACCTGATCCGTATATTGATATTGACTATGCCTTTCCTACCTTCTTGTACTTGAGTATTCCATACCTACTTTACCTACTTGATTATTCCCTACATACCTATATTTTTTCCCTACCTAAGTATTTCTTACCTAATTGAGTTACCTACTTTAGTATGCTTTACCTTGTTGAGTATGCCCTACTGGATTGAATACCTGATCCATGTATCTTAATATTAAATAAATATAACTAATCTTGATCATTTCTATGTTACTCGATCCATATCTTGAATACCTGATTAAATATTAAATACTCGAGCCATATTTCAAAGGAGAGGGGGGGATTATCATGCTTAAAAATTAGTAGAGGGGTTTTTATTGGATCAAAGGATAAAAAAGAGGAGAAAATATCAAGGGATGCTTGAAAATTAGCAAAGGGGAAAATATCACCTATATATATAAAGGAGAGGGGGCATTGGTTGGGCCATATATTGAAATAATATGGGGAATTATCACCTATATATATATAAAGGAGTGACTAGGGATGATCTGAAATAAGTAGAAAGCCTTTGTACCCACCATTAAGTTATTTAAGGGAATGATTAAGAATGAAGATGACGAGGAAGGAGTGATTATGGATGATGAGAGATTTCAATAATCAATGAGGAAGTGATTAGGGATGATGAGGGATTGATTAAGGATGATGAGGGATGATGAGAAATGATGAAAATGTGATTAGGGATGATGAGATCCAATGAGGGAGTGATTAGGTTCAATGATGGATGATTAGGGAGTGATTAGGGATGATGAGGGAAAACGAGGGCCAATGAGGGAGTGATGGTGGATCTCTAAGGACCATGTCACATAATAATGAAGTGTCGAGTCCTTAAATTACACTTCTAAGGATATACCAAAGTGTTTCCAATTGGAGTGTAGTTTGGGTTTCATTGTCTATAAGTACCTTTTTCCATTGATTATTGGTAGTGGAAAGGGAGATAATGATATGAGTAATTCTAATATGATCTTGAAAAAAAAGGGTTCAAAATTACTCCCCTAAAATGGTCAAGTCTTACATGTATGAGATTTGAATTGAAGCATGTATGGATTGAACCATGTATCTATTTTTTTTTTAGATTGCATGATATCTTTCTTAGATGAATTTTGAATGGTGTTTTGATTCTTTATGTTTGAATTAGAGCGTACTAGGTTTATTAGCATCATTCATGTTTGGTAGATTAGATAGGGCCATGATGGATCAATCTAGGAATATTTCATATGACTTCCATTATGGAAATAAGATAAGATCAAGTAGATTATGTTATTTAAGTAATACACATTGGAGTGATGGCTATGGAGTGACTCACTTCTCTCTCTCTCTCTCTCTCTCTCTCTCTCTCTCTCTCTCTCTCTCTCTCTCTCTCTCTCTCTCTCTCTCTCTCTCTCTCTCTCTCTCTCTGTGTGTGTGTGTGTGTGTGTGTGTGTGTGTGTGTGTGTGTGTGTGTGTGTGTGTCCTAATTCCTCACTAGTGAAATAATATCTTTAAGGATAAACTGATGTTGGGGTGAAAAATTAACCCATAGGTTCATCCCATAACCCAACTCTTTCTTTTCCTTTGCTTTGATATAAGATAGATGTCCCCAAATCCATATAGTTAAAGGTGAAATGAACATAGCAAATACAAAGCTTTCATATTTTCATTGAGGGTTGGACATATCTGTTGAGATATGTTGATGCATCCATACAAGATCCATCCTATCATATTATGTAGATATTGCATCTATGATAACATAGACCCTATCTCTATCATGACCAATCCTTACTTGAGCCCATACACAAACACATATATGTATATGTATATAATAAACATACATACATATATATATATATATATATATATATATATATATATATATATATATATATATATATATATATATATATATATATATATATATATATATATATATATATATATATATGTATATAATATACATATATACATATATTATATGTATATGTATATTACACACCCACCCATACACACACACACACACAATATGTGTGTGTACATATATATACATACATATACATATTAACAAGTGACATCCATACCTAAAATTAAAGCCTAATAACTCTAATATTTTAGTCAGTTTTAATCCTAAAATTCTAAAAACTAAGTATTTACTAGAATAAATTTTTAAAAACTATCTTTCAAATGGTAGATCCTACAACTATGAAATCAATTTTAGAAGATGTAGAGTGGCCCTAATTTGTTATATTTAGTAAAAAAAATAAAGTATAAGAATATAAAATGTAATATAATTTAAATATAAACTTATTACATTTATTTTAATAAATATATACAACATAAACAAAATAATATCAAACACAAATAACATAGAAAAAACCGAAGGGGGACACCCTTTGTATTGCATAGGTCATACACCATTTAGAAAAGGGTGTATGCCCCTTTTTTCAAAATTTTAACTTCCGTCCAAAACATGTGTTCAAAGGGCATACATATTTTGTGAAAAAGGGCATACACCCTTTAGTTTCAGGACTAAGCCAATTCAAATTCACTATGGGTTTTTAAAACCTTATGAAAATGGCATATGCCCTTTGTAAAATAAGATTTATGCGTTTCAATTTAACATTTTTTTTTGTCCCCCAACTTTGTGCATCCACCCACCACATAAAAAATTGGGAGGCCAAAGAACATATATATATATATATATATTATATATATATATATATATATATATATATAATATATATATATATATATATGTTCTTTGGCCTCCCAATTTTTTATGTGGTGGGTGGATGCACAAAGTTGGGGGACAAAAAAAAATGTTAAATTAATACATATACATATACATATACATATACACATACATATACATATACATATACATATACACATACACATACATACATACACACACACACACACACACACACACACACACACCACACACACACACACACACACACAACACACACACACACACACACATGTATATGTATATGTATGTATGTATGTATGTATATATATATGTGATTTGTGTGCCTTATCTATCTTGACATGACACTTGTATGCCTTAGGATACATGTTTTATATATGCTCAAATGATCTAATAATACTATGATAGCACAATCTAATCATGTTAGCACATGCTTTTAAATGCTTAGCTCATTTTTTATATATCATTGAGACTTATAACTCTTTTTTGTTTAGTTGTGTAATTCTCATGATACATACCTCACCTCAAAAGTGGAGCAAACATAGTGGTCTTGGCTTGGAGACTATTTCCTTTTCATAGATATATTTAAAGATTGGGCATGGTTGTGTAATTATAAATTTTGGACATAAAATTCTAATTTTAGGCACAAATTATTACAAGATTATAAAAATATTACATGTTTACATAAATTAATATAGGTTTTATGCATATTATGATAGATTTGATGCATATTTGAGGCATATGTAAGACACATGTAAATATTGCACATGTGATGAGTGGAATCTCATAGAGTTTATGATATTATTACGTAACTCATAGACTCAATTTACATAATATATGATAGTGGGGGGCATAAGTGTGGCATAAGTGAACAATATTAAGATATTTTGGCATAGGTTACATGATTTATTTTACACAAGTTGTTAGATATTGAGCATACATATGCATTCTAAAAAATTATTTACTCATGTTATACCTAGTTGCTTTCATATTCTCATATTGAATAATAAATTTGGTTGGAATGGATGATTATGAAAAACTTACTCCAATTCATAGATTCTTAGATTGTTAGAACTAATGGTGGGTCTCATTAATGGAAAATAGAATGAATAGTCTGGTTAAGGTTTTATGTGACTTAAAGTCTAATAATTTTTCCATCTCTAATGAGGTTTGGGGCATATTCAACTCGCCCATGGTTTTAACATTGGCATCTCCAAAGTTCATAATCACCCAATTCTCCACTATATCCATAAGACAACTGGTTTGTGTAGATAAAGTATATTTGTTCATCATTATTTATGTTTAATTATGTTCTATGTTTTTACTTAAGATTTTATATCGCAAGTGAAAATTAATTTTTACATGTTTCAATGCAAGTTTTTGCTAGGAACAAGCACAACACTCAACCCTACCTAAACACATTCACCATGGTCACACTTAGGTATCTCCCTCTATCCATTTACTCTAGCACTTTCATTACTATAATGAAATGTGGGGGGTGGGCAGGGGAAGAGGGCAATGTAGACATTCATATTTGGTATTATAAACTTGACAATGTCAGTTTTGACTATATTTAGTATACATGACTTGTATGCACATGACTCACTCTTGCTCACTTTCTCTCCTAACCATTCTCTTGTTTATGTGTCCAACATTATGAAATTATTAATATCGATATAAAATATTTCCATAGTCATTGCTTGAATAACTTATATCTTACTCAGATTATCTCTTGATATCATATCACCATTTCCTATTTTCTAGGACGGTTTCAGCTAGAGTCAGACATATTTAGTTACTAGAGTCATCTATTTTGGCTGGACTCATTTACACACCTTTTAAAGTCTATTTTATCTTATTAAAATCTTTCACATGAGTTAGCCCATACGTTTCACATGCCAATTCAAAGGAAATTTTTTCAAAGAGTCAATTATTTATACAAAGCTACCCTAAGCTTATTCCTATTTAGCACTTCTATATCATTGAAAAAAATCTTCACATTAAGAGGAATTGTACTAAAGTTCATAGATCAAAAAACCTCTCAAAGGAACAAGCCTTGAGCCAAGTCTGAATACAATTGTAAGATCAAAATCTTAGATTTTCAAGTGTTGAAATTCATATACAAATTTTCACAACATTATAGTATTACATTGATTGCACACATTAAGTTAGGTGGGATAACTATGTGAAATTTAGCTTTCTTCGAAGTATTAGAACATAATTAGTACTTAACACTATTTGAGGGGTTGGTTATGGTTAGTTCAACCCATCCTTTCTAATCCCTTTTTCCAAGTCACATTGGTCTCAAGAGTGCAGATTTTGAGGTAAAGAGAAGGAAACCAGAAAATGTTCACATAAGTTAGAAAAAATTTAAATATATAGAGTTATTTTCAGATACAATTGCAACCATCCAAACCGAACTACTATAAGTGTCCATCTAACACTAACATCATTTTTAACAAGTTTTTACAATTTGTTTTCCTAATCCAAGTCAACACAAAATCTTTGTAGAACCTTTTTTACAACTATAAATTAACACGTATTTAAATAAAACCCTAAACAAACTATATGCCCTATCTTATAATCATTTCCATTAATAATAAAATATAATAAATCAATTATATTCTATTTTTATTAATTTAATTTATTTAATTTAAATATATATTACACAATTTTAATTAGACTCAATATTATACTTTATTTAAAATAATAAATCTAAGTAAAAAACATACCTTCTATCTTAGTGCATTCTTAATTATTAGTTTGATGGGGAGAGTATTAGATAGAAAGTTAGTTTAATGAAAATCAAGTCGAATATTAAATAATAATGAAAAAATTGTTTCTTCATTACATTTTCCAATAGATTATAATGTTAGAGCAATCATCAATTAAAAATTTGTATAATATTTTATCTACTACATTTACTTATTCATATTTAGTTTATAAAACTAACATGTTTTAAGTAATTATAACATATACACATACAATTAGATGCACATGTTGACGCTATGACCAAACTCTAAAAAGAGAAGGTTGCATAAGTTTCAATTTTTTTTAATTTGATTTGGATTGATGAATCAAATTATAAATTGAATGAAAAAAAAAAAAAAAAAAATAAAAAAAAAAAAAAAAAAACAACAAAACAAACTACAAACAATATAATAAAGAAGTAAAAATATTATAAATTATTATGGG
>JARHVA010005727.1:0-117500 GCA_037957365.1 Torreya grandis
ATAATCATAAATCCTTCTTTTCTTATTTGCCTATATAAGCCTATAGGTGCTCAAATGAGAGCATGTCTCAAGGGCTAAGGATGATCAATTGGTGTAAATAAGTGAATCATATGATATCCACACACATATTATAATTACTATATTATTAATTATGCATTTTTCTAGAGTTTTCTTATGATCATATGTAGTTATATAAATTGGAAACACACCTAATACCATATGTAATACAAATCACACTATGCATGGTAGTTATATTGAAATCAGGAATTTGAAGGAGTTGATTGATCATTTGATGACTTAGTTGTGTTTTTAGGTCAAATAAAACATTAATTTATTATAATAATCTCCCCATCCTACCTAAGACCATTACTCCACTTCTAAATTCATATATTAAAGGCTCTTAAAAACATGAAGAAACCATTGTCTACAACCTATAACTATTTCAGAGTAGAGATCCCTTGCTCCCTTGAGATCACTCATGTGATTTAGAATTGGATAATGAGGTGAAAGGACTATGAAAAACCCTTGTAATTAAAATAAAAACACCACTTACATCAATCAAACCAAGAATGCACTAAAACCCTTCAAAAGTTGACCCAATGTAGATGAAGAAGACAACTTGGACTACATAGGTTATTAAATTTTAGTCATAGAGTATACGGGTTGTATCTAAGAAATATTGTCATGATATGGAAGGTAAATATACCCATTTACTCTACCCAATATCTTATCCTTCAATTCTCTTCCTCTTGTATGGACTAAGCAATAACCTAACTAGTTGTCTAGAGCTGCCAAGGAGAATGATGGAGAGAAGGGATAGTTTATTTATTTATTTTGACTTATAAATCATGGATTATATTATATTATGCTTGGAATTACTCCCCCCTAAGATATATAACCTGCTCCAACTCTTCCCTAACCATACAAGTTTGTACAAACCTAAAAACACCTATAAAAACCTCATTTTCTTGCATTTTTCCTTTATTAGGATCTTGGCAAATAATTGGGGGGCCCACAAGGAGGGAAATGAGGAGTAAAAAACACTTTAAAAAATATGTGTTATGGATGTAGGGATGGTTTAAAGGTCATTTTAAATCTTGTGTAGCTCTTTTTATGTTGAATAAATGATATTTGAATCCCTAAAAGGACCTCTTCTTACAAATAAAACCACCTTGATGACTTGAAATGGCCCTTGAGAACTCTTAATTTCAATGTGATATTAAAAAAACATTTTATTAAAAAAATTATACTATTGAGGTTGACTTATATGATATATTTGAGAGACATTTGATGGTCTTAAAAGGGTAATTGGATCTTGAAACATGCTTGACCAATAGACCATAGAAGACAACCTTGGATACATCATTAGACCTCATTTAAAGACTCAAAAATGATATGGAAACCTCTTTCATCTCGATAAAAATGCCTCTCCCATAATAAGTAGGTAAGGTAAGCAGAAATACTATGAGAATAAAAAACCTTAACTCTTACAAATACCTTGATTTTTTCTAAAGTACATTAACTTTATCAAACAAGGTTTAGACCATTATTTATGCTTCAAAGGACACTTGACACCATTCCATTAAACCTAAGATAACCTATGAAGACAAAATAACATCATCAAATGACTCACAAGATGTTTTTCACATGAAGATCCATCAAGCAATGCCTACAACATACTATGAAACCTTAAACAATGGTAAAAGGATTAAAAATGACCATTACAAAATTTAGGGAATCCTCATAAAAGTTTGGAGGGGGAGTATCATGATAAATTTTATCAATATAAGGGGTTGATATTTATCATGGAGGACAAATTCTTAACATATCTAGAGACTCATAGGGTTTGACCTGCCTGTTGGTCAAGAAAACCACTTGTCTCATCCATTGAATAAGGTGTTTCACACATGACAATCATGACCCAATTGGTATAACCCTTATTCTTGGATTTAAAAACTAACCTTAAAGGAATAGAAAAAAATTCAAAACTCACACAAGGAGAACACACCAAATAAATCAAAAAAAAAAAAAAAACACACCACACTTGTGTTGATAAACACTTCTTGGAAATAAGACAAGGCCAACCTTCTACAAACAACTAACTTGAATACAACTTCTTACTCCTAGATCAAACTGAGGAGTTTATTATATATTAATGGTTCCATGAACTTAGATTATCATATATTGAGTGAATTCCAACCAGTTATTACCTATATAATTGATAACTTACACTCACATTCTGAGATATTAACATACTTTTGATCCCCTTGAGTAACAACTAGACCTTCTTGATTCACCTCCTTTTCCATGTATTGAATAATTGAGTCAAGTACAAATTAATACTCATCCCAAGCTTGGATGCTTGGTAAAAACATCATTTTGGCGTCATCCATAAGCTAATCCTAGTTAGCCATGCTCACTTATAGTAATTTTCTTGATAAACCTAGCTGGTTTGCCCTTGGTTTGTATCTTCATTATGTTTTATCTAAATTTGTGACTTGTCAAGGTCTTCAAAACTCTTTTCAAGTGTCTAAACATGACTACCATATGTCACCAAGGTCTTCATGATTTTTCACCTTGTGCCTCTTGAGGTGCACTAGGAAACAATGCATCTTCAATTGGTTCATGTCTGGGATTATGAACTTGAGGTATTACTACAACAACCACATTAATTCTTTCTTCATCATCTTGAGTTTATTCCTCTTGTGAATGAAAGTTGACAAGGTCAACAACTGAAGCATTCTAAATCTACCCCATAGGAGGAGTAAGTCCTTAAAGATTATCATACTCATTACAAATCCTCTAATACTTTTGCCATAAGCTTCCATCATATTCTTGATTAGTGTTCATGTGATCATTATCATGATTTAGTTTTTCATTCACTACTATGACCTCATGTTCCTTAACAAACATTTATTGGCAACAAGGAATGAGTTCCTCATCTTCAATAAAACTAGTAATCTCAACATCAACACATACCTCCTCTTGGCCAACTAAAACCTATTGAAGGCTATCTCTTTGTTCTATAGCTACTACAAGTTAAATAATTACCCCACTTTCATACTCTTTAGGATTATTATTCTAAAAAAAAATTAGTTGTCATGTCATCAAGGAAATTTCCAAGATAACCTTCTCCTTGACCAATTGGTATGCATTTTTCTTGGAGCTCATCTTTCTCTTGAATGTGTTATTTGGCATAGAGATCAGATTTAATTTAAGCTTGTTAAAGATCCTCTATTCTTACATCATTGAAAGTTGACTTTTGTTTTCTCCTCATGAAGGGGTGTCCCAATGAAAATCTCTTCCTCTATATATTTTGGATCACCTTCATCATCTATAATTACAGCTAGACTTTTCTTATTTACCTCCTAAAGGACAAGTTCCTCTTTAGGGATGGATATGATGGGGAGGGTAAGAATGTCTAAATAATGGAGTAAAGAACATTAGAATTTATGGGTTTTTCTTTAGTGAGTTTAGTGGGTGAATAAGTAAATCTAAAAATTTGGGAACTTCCTAGGCTTGGTACTCACAACCTTTTTCTCTCTTTGCATACTTAGACATTCATAAACAACATCAGTTTGAGTTAGAGGTGAGTAGACCTTGAAAGCTTTGAAATCTACTTGTTTTAACCTCTAAAACCTTCATTTCTTCTTGGTTTTGGGTTTGGCTTGAGAGTAGTGGTATAAGAAGGTTGACATAGGTTAGTGGGAGGCTTATAAGACTGGTTGAATTGACCCTTGTTGCTCCTTCAAATCTAATAACTCATTCTCAATCATTTGATTCATAAATTTTATCTCATTCCACTCATTATAGTAACTAGGGTGTAGCTTGAAAGGGTGAATGGGGAGGGAAGGAGGATAATACACTTGATAACAAGCCTTGCCAAGAAGGCCAATAATAAGTCTTACCTTATGGATAACTAAAGTCATGTAAAAGATAAGACTCATCATCAGTCTAAAGTAGATCAATGTAAGATGTATATGGTTCATTAAAATACTGATAAGGGTCAATATAGGATTGATAAGGCTCATGGTGAGGTTGGTTCAGGTCATAATTTTGCTAATAGAGAGGTGTAGAATATAAGTTTCCTTCATATCTAGTCATTAAACATCATGAGGCAAATGAAGAACAAAGTAAAATATCAACAAGTTGTTATTACCCTTAGATGAAGACCTTGTGACACCCTTTAACATGAAATTTTAGTGTTATTTTTCCACCAAAAGTCTTACATCTCCTTAAGGTCATCTAATGATCAGAGTGAGTGCTCTAGCCTACTTGAATTCTAGTCCCACTAGGTGTGCTAAAAATAATTATTAGTCAGGATTACACCCTTAAGGAAAAGGTGTTTTAGACTTGCCTTATCCAGTGAATATAATGGGATCATCTTTAGGTGTGGGTATCCTTTTGAGTGAGCTGAAATTATAGTTTTGAGGCTATCTCCCTTGATGCATCGTCTAGGCTCAATTCCTAAACCTACTTACTTATGAATTAAAAGGGATATAAGGATGAATGAAACAAACCTAAGCTAAGGGAGATGATGAACCAACATGTTGTGTCCCCTCTATTTTACACTTTAACAACACTTATGAACAATACAAGAACTAGTGACTAAGCCACTCTCTCCAAGAGAATCATAAGAATTAGTGCTTCATATGGAGTATATGTTACATGAATACCACTTGAGGGTGATGAATGGGAGGTCTAATTTAAAACATTGCCAATCAGATTCCACTCCAAGTATAATCCACTAACACTTTCACACACCATGTGACCTACATAGAACAATCTCTTGTAAATTATGTGAGAAACAAGGACCTAAACAGGGATTTTAAGAATCAACCACTTGTGAAAATAAAAAAGTATAAAACACACTAAACTAGAATGGAGAATCTGAATTAGTCCTCATATTAGTTCAAAGGTTACAAGGTATAATTTAGGTAGAGTTTCTTCATACCCAGCCAAGGGATCCATATAATGGCTTATGAAGCCCAATTTATAGAACATCAAAAAGAGAGAGAAGGAGAATGTGGCATAAAAGTATGGAAGAGAGGCCATGATGACCCTCATTCACTCAATGATCAGTTACAAATAAGAATAAGGATTAGTAACAACTCCATGACCTCTCTCATGCATTACCTTGGCTACCAAATGGATGTCAATGAGAATTTGGGCATAGATATGTGGTGGATGGCCTAATTTTGGTCATATTTATCCCCATAAAGATGACATGAACCTAAAAATTACTCCATCACTCTTTCTCATGTAGTGGGAGGTCATGCACTCATTATGACAAGTAGTTACTTACTTGAACATGTCCCTTACCTAAATACCACCCTCCATGCCATTCGTAGCCCATTCAATGTATTATTATCCTATTGGAAAATAGGAGTAATAATTAGAGTATTTTATGTGAGTGATGAGTTTGGTAATGACTTGAATACATTATTAGAATAGTGTTCCTACCTTTGAGAGTCTCATCGTTATTTGAATAGGTCTACAATACTCCTCCCTTGATGTAAATGAAGGTCATCTCCTCAATTATATTGAATTATGATTATTATGGTTATTTTCAATACTATGACAGTTGAAGATTCATTTTTTGGAGATCATCCTACATCTATATAGGCCCAAGAGGCCTTTCTACTCACTCAAAAGCATCAACATGCTTGGAATTTTGAAAATAGACCTAAAACTAGACCTCAAAAGCCATTTTCCTACATATTTATCCTCACAAATGCCAAATTTATGATGCATAGAGTATATACAGGACTTGTAGTTATTTTCATGATTTTTTCATGGTTTCTCATTATCATTGGTTGCATCATGAAGAGTCTCTTATCCATCATTTTATCTATTAGGGTTTTAGAGGGTTTAGAGTGGCCTACCATATTAACGATGGTTTATAGAGTAAAGGCCTTATATTTAAAACATAATTATAGGAATTTTAATAAAATATACCCCCTTCAAATATCCATAACATCTCCTAGTCCCATGCATATTTTATGATGAGTTATGAGCAAAGGTTGGTAGTCCTTGGGCTTTCACTAGGCACTCTAGGCATGCTCACAGATTAAGAATTATTCATAGAGTTTCCCCCTATAATAAACTATCTTTACCATGGATGGTTTTTTAAAAGGTATCCCCAACTTAACCTAAGATAAATTTTCCCCATGCATATTTCTATGTAAGATATGAGGACTTGAACCCGCTTGAAATGGTAGACAGGGGTGATGGAGCTTGAGTGGGGATATTAGGCAAAATTTCCACTTCCCCTATCTTATTTAATCTAAAACAACTATCTCAATAACTATAAAAACATAATAAATAATTTTGTGGCCTTATATGTTCTTGATGACATTGTCATGTCAGAAGGATGGAGTTGTGGATTTGAGGCTTAAGTGGGGTTTTAGGCCTACATGCCTGAACTGAGCCTCAAAACATTAGGCCACCTATATGTTATTTTGGTGGAATTAGTAACTTTTTATCACCTTTTTTTATTCAAATTAACCATTTACATATTATTATAATTTCTCATGATTTTACCTCTATCATTTTTCCTCTTTAAGTCTGTTATGACCATCCTTAGCCTTTACTCAATGCTCAGACTAGTTGATGCCAAAGACTTGAGTGATATTTTCCCCTTATCTACTTACTATAAAAGGAGTTGTAACTCCCCATTAAATTTACTTCCAATATTTTTAATACTTATTTAGGCTTTATTACCCTTCTTTCTCTAATGACATGCTCTCTCTCTCTCTCTCTCTCTCTCTCTCTCTCTCTCTCTCTCTCTCTCTCTCTCTCTCTCTCTCTCTCTCTCACACTCTCTCTCTCTCTCTCACACACACACACACACACACACACACACACACACACACACACACACACACACACACACACACACACACACACACACACACACACACACACACACACACACACACACACACACACACACAAAACACACACACACACACACACACACACACACACACACACACACACACACACACACACACACACACACACACACACACACACACACACACACACACACACACACACACACACACACACACACACACACATAGAGAGGGAGAGGCATGTGTGTTATGAACCCTTAGCTAGACCTAGGAAACTCTATTAATATAAATCTATATTGAAGGATTTTTAAGGCCATATATATGGAATAATATTTTTATATTACGCATTTCATATATAATTTTACTTTCCTCATTCAAACCAACATAGGTATGCCATCTTGATAGGCAAACTTGTATGCATTAAGCTAACTATTTATGCAGAGTTAGAGGGTCCTTAGTTATCTTATTTTTTTCACTCTCATATGTATCCTTTATATTTAAATAATTTTTTTTATCTTTATCCTTTTCTTGATATACCTCCATCATATATCTCTTGCAACCCCATTAGCTCCTTCTTAGGGTTTTTGGGTCACAAGGCCAGTTTGACCCTAGAGGTCTAATTATTGGAAGTTATTCTAACCTTTTGAGTTCAAACCTCATGAACCTACCTTGGGAAAATTTTCACTTAATTTCCTATGTTTATAATCCTTAAAACACTCCCCAAAATAGGAAATCATCTTCAAATTTTATGTATAGGCTTGTACATGCCTATTTAGGCCTACTAGGCCTAACTAGCCTATCGAGGATCTTCTTGCCTCTAAGGACCAAAACACTTCAATGAAAATATTGAGAACCTTTAGGATCCAATTAATTTGACCTATTCGACACTTTATAAACCTTCAAGTCACCCTAAAATTTCTTTTTTTCTTAGTTTATTATCCTTCTATAGTCAGGCCTATAGATGGTCACCTTGGGTTTCTGATTACAAGTGTAAGATGTTAATTCCTTATTAAATGGTTATTCCATGATATATAGAATGGTATTATCATAATAGGTTTAATAATGTATTTTACATACCTTTTTACCTTCTATAATCATTATAAAATTGATGTTTCCTTCAGTTTTTCCAACACAATCCTATGTGTGCTCAATTAGTGTTTTGACAGAGTTTCTCATCCTTGGATGGTTTAGGGCCATGAAATATTTATTATTAAATATTTATTGATGGTAATTATGAATCCTTATATCTTATACACCTTTATTTACCTATCCCATAGTCATAAATCCTTCTTTTCTTATATGCCCATTTAAGCTTGTAGGTGATTAAATGAGAGCATGTCTCAAAGCCTAAAGATGATCAACTAGTGTAAATAAGTGGATCATATGAGATCCAACAACCTATTATAATTTCTATATGAGGAACCTTGATTATTATATATTAACCTTGTGATCATATTTAGTTATCTATATTGGAAACACGCCTTCTACTAATGTGCAATAGAGATCACACTATACATGGTAGTTACATTGAAATCAGGAATTTGAAGGAGTTACTTGATTATTTTATGACTAAAATATGTGTTTATGGTAGATAAGACTTGAATGGATTTAAATAATCCCCCCATATAACCTAAAACCAATACTCACTTCTTAATTCATTCATTGAAGGCTCTTAAACCATGAAGAAATGACTGCTTGCAAGATACAACATGTGTGAACTAGTGTTGGATAATGAGGTGAAAGGACTATGAAAAACCATGGAAGTCACATGAGAACAAAATTTGCATCAATCAGTCCAAGAATTCATTGAAACCCTTTAAAATTTGACCTAGTGTAGATGAACAAAATAACTTGGACTATCTAGATTCTTAATGTTTGCTCAAAGAGTATAGGGTTTGAATATGTGAACTATTACCATTAGATGGAAGTTTACTATACACCTTTTATCTGCCCAATATATTAGCCTTTAACTCTCTTCCTCCTATATAGACTGAGAAAGAACCTAACTGGTTGTCTAGAGTTACCAAGGAGAATGATAGAGAGAAGGGATAGGTTTTTTACTTCTTTTGAATTTTGAATCATGGATTATCTTCTCTAATGTTTGAAATGAGTCCCTCATATGATATATGACTTATTTTAACTCTTTCCTGGTCTTACAAGTCCATACAAACTTGAAAACAACTACAAAAACTTCATTTTCTTGTATTTTTCCTTCATTGGATCTTGGGAAGCCATTGGAGGCCACAAGGATGGAAATTAGTAGTTAAAAATGCTTTCAATAAAGGTTTTATGCATGTATGGAATTTTCAAGGTCATTTTCAAAGTATGTGGGGCCGTTTTAGATGAATAACTAATATTTGATCCCTAAACAAACCTCTTTTTACAAATAAAACCACCTTGATGACTTGTGATGGCCCTTAAAAACTACTAATTTCAATGTGACATCAAAACACATTTTATTCAAAGGTTTATAATATGGATGTTTACTTATATGACATATTTGAGATACATTTGATGGCCTTATGGGTTAATTGGAGATTTAAACTTGCTTGACCAATAGACCATACAATACAACCTTGGATACATCAGTAGACCTCATGTTAAGACTCAAACATGAATTGGAAACCTATTGAATCTTTTTTAAAATGCCACTCTCACATAAATTATTTAAGGTAAGTAGTAATACTATGAAAACAAAAAACTTTAACTTCTCCAAATAACTTACTTTCTACTAAAGTACCTTAACTTTGTCAAATAAGGTTTAGAACATTATTTATGCTTCAAAGACACTTGACACCCTTTAATTAAACCTAAGAAAACCTATTAATAAATAATAAATCATCCAATGACTCAAAATATCCTTTCACATGATGATTTCTCAAACAATGCCTAACACATACTATGAAACCTTAAACAATGCTAAAACGCTGAAAAAACACCATTACAAGATTTAGGAAGCCTCATGCAATTTTAGAGTGGGGTATCATGATAAAGTTTAGAAATATAGGTGTTGATATTTGGCCTAGGAGGCCAAATTATCAATAGTTATTAGTCTAAACCAAAACATCAAACTTGCTCCTATATTGTGAAGAACAAAGATGATAAAAGACTAATACAATCATGTATTTGTTAGTAGACTATAGATCTACAAATTTGATGAGATAATTATTGATAAACCCTACATGATTTCTCATTGTGAAATATTCTAAAATGGAATGTTTAGGTTCAGTTTTCTCTAAATAATATCATCCAAACAAATAATATTGATCATATGGCAAGTGAATAAAGTGTTAATCCTAAAGAGCAACTTACAAGCCTACTAGTAGAAGACAAAGAGGATACAAGTTTGAAGTGGGATATGAATTTTTGAGAGATTTTTCAAAAATTATTAGACCGTATAAAATATTTTTGGAATGCTCATACCCTAAGGGAAAGTAAGCAAGCACCATAAGAACCAAGGTCACTTGAGAGAATCCAAATAGGCATGGGGAGGCCTAAAATGACAATTTTATACATTTGAGGTTAAATCCTCAAGAAAACAATAACTAAATTGGTTATTGTGATTGTATATGACCTATATTACCTTAAATATCCTTGGAAATATTGGTAAGATAAACACTAACCCTTTCCAAAGTAGGTCTACAATGGTATCAAACTAGAAACATGCATCTATAGGTCTGTACATACAAAAGTGAAGAGAATATGCAAATTTTGAGATGAATTTGAAATTTTAGGGTTTTTTATAGGTAATATGGATTATATATAAAGTTTTTATAATTACTTGGATTCTTGGAAAGTTAATAAAATGATAAAAATTACATTACTTGGCCAAAATAATAACACTACCTACAAACCCTTTGCATGGACAAATCAAGTCTTAGAGGTATTTGAGGACTAAATTCATTTTTAAAACCACTTGAATACATGTTAGGACATGTTTCATATATAATAGGATAATTTCCAATCAAAAACAAGTATCTTGATGACCTTTTAAAAAAAAAATCTCATCTCAACCTCATAGAACAAGTTTACACAGTTAGAAAGATCGACTTCAACACATGAGAAGTACGATGAGAATGTGAATGGGATAAAATAATCTTAGGAATTTTTAATATGTTTTGTATACTCTAATTTTATATAACTGGTTATTAATTTAAGGCCCTATCCTTTATGAATAATCATTGAAAATATTGTGTACTCCAATACTATGAAAGAAGCCTAAATCAATTTGATGAATATATAAGTGCCTCTAAGTGCCTCAAATGAATTCATTTGATCTTAGAAACATATTTAATACATATATGGACCTCTTGATAACTTGGTAGAGTAATACATTGGCAAGTGT
The DNA here is from genome assembly GCA_037957365.1 of Torreya grandis. Classification (NCBI taxonomy): domain Eukaryota; kingdom Viridiplantae; phylum Streptophyta; class Pinopsida; order Cupressales; family Taxaceae; genus Torreya; species Torreya grandis. The sequence goes on from JARHVA010005727.1 coordinate 11,206, forward strand.
GGGGAGATAAGTGTAGTAAAATGGTCTAAAAGTTAGATTTTTAGGCCTATTTCCATGCTATACAAGCTTGTGATATGTCTTAACCTTGTGAAAAGGATTTTATGTCCTCAAAAAAGTTCCAATACTATTTTGAAATCCACTCAAGAAAATTTCATGATAGGTGTCAATCATAATGTATAGTGTGTTCTTGTCTTGCATGGGGATGTGAGTTTGTAGACCTCCTTAAGGTCAATCAAGAACATGAACACCTCTAATCATCCATATAGACACCTAAATACCTTCTTGAAAGAGTCTAAAACTTAAAAGTAAGGCATTTATGAATAATACATGTAGGATTAAGGATTTATGCAAGAAATAAAGTATCAAATATTTGACTTGTTCTTAGAGGTCCTAGAGAAGGTATGTAAACCTTAAATCAGTTGATCATATGCTTAAGCAAGTTTGAAAAAACCTAGTATATCTTACAAGGTTAGAATAGAAGGTTTCCAAAGATCATGAGGTGTTAAGAAGTCAAAAGTGATTTTATACAAGTTGATTTCTAATTCTTTACCTAAAGAGGTTAGTTTCAAGATGTCATAATGACTCATTAAAACAAGACAATATCTCATATGCCTCCTTGAAGACTATCATCATCAAATATACTAACACATGTTGATGAATACATTATTGTATTTTATTTCACCCTCTTTCTTTCTTGTAACTTCCTAATGAGTGCTTTGTATCCATCATTGGTTTTCTCTATGTCCCTTCTCTATCTCCTTTCTCATTTGTTGTTGATGTACTGCCTTGAATGGCATTGTATGGATCCTTCCACCTGAGTATGGAAAATCCCTACTCCTTTTGTAAGAAATTGAACTAATAGATATATTATTTAACATTTTCTTATGGTTGTATTTTAGTGTGTATGTAATGGTAGTTTATCTTATTAAGTGTTATTTCAGTTCTTCTTGGTATGTTGTCATATATCCTCACCTTCATGTAGTTTAAAGTCTCTCTTTTAGGTCATATGGTGTGTTTCAAGTAGTTGTAAAAAATTTAAGGAGTGGAATATATTCATTAGTGTCTTATTATATACCTTTTATAATCCCTCTTACCATAATCATCATATATGACTTCCATATTGAAATACTAATGCAAAAGGATTAGATTTGGATTAGTGTGGTTTCAATTCAATCCTATAGTTCATTTTGCACATGAAAATGAGTGGTATTGGCCATTAAATTTTGTGCATCACCTCATATTTTATTTTTTAATTTGTTACCTCTCTCCCTTTTCCTTCCAATCATAGGTTTAGTATTAGTTATAGGTGATACATCAAGGGATCTATCCCTAATATAGATATTCACCTCAACTATTAGGTTAGCTATAGCTTAAAGGTGTCTTCATGATATCATCTAAATGAATAAGGATTGAACAACCTTATCAAGGGTGCAATTTATACTGATAAAAACATGTTTTCCTTTAGGTGAATAAACATTTGATATTTATATTGATATTTTAAAATGCATATGAATATTTATGCATATCCCAATATATAATATTAGATGAAGTAAGTGGATAAGTAATATCCCTAAGAAATATGAATTGTATTTATAAATATAAGGGGGTGTAGTTCAAGGAATATAATATATTCTTAAATATAGTAATATGATACTAAATAGATTCATCATAATTTTGAGTTAAGGCTTGCAGATGGCCCAATGGTATATTTGGTAACATATGCTTATGGAAATCAGATAAGCATATATCTTCATGATTTTTTTAAATTTGGTAAGGAACCATTTGGAATATTATATAACCAATCTAGATATTCTAGACTTAAGCTGATGTGGAAATTTTCAAGTAACAATCATCCATATTTATCTAAATGGACAAAGGAGTGTATATATTGTTTCAAATTACTAGCTAGATCTCCTTGACCATTGAAGGAATAAAACATAGGTGTGAAAAAATTATAAGGATGGGGATGATAAAAAATGTATCATGTAAGGGGTTGGTCCTCTAATATATTATTGTTAAAGGTGTCCTGATGGTAGTACACTTACAACTTGAGAATAATAATGTGTCATTGAATATATCCTATAATAATCATTATAGATATAATGTCACTAGGAGAGATTCGTAAAAAGGTTGAAGAGGTGATTATATATGTTGTAATTTACCATTGATATGAAACATATGAATAATAGGCTCTTTACCATCATCCTTGCATTCTAAATTAGCATCATCACATGTTTTGGAAACATTAGGTAATTCACAATTCATTTACATGATGAGGTAAGAAAGGTAATGAGATCATTTTGGATGTTCCTAAGTCTAAGGCAACTATTTTGGTAGGGTATTAGATTATATTCAATTTCATGACATAAAATAGGAATAGGAATTGTGGATTCCTTTTATTTATTTAAGATTTGAACATAAATTTGAGTATAAAATGTAAAAGAGGGATAAATGTAAGTATTTAATGGTTTGATTGAAATATCCCATAAGAAGGAAAAATGTAGGTTTTGCTTTTATTTTTGAATCTAGAAAAGAAATGGATAGAAGGTGAAATATCACTTTCTAGATTAGATATGTCATTGTTAGATGAAAAAGGAAGATTAACATTACTATAATTTCAAGCATGAGTTGTATCATCACTACTTTAATTTGGAAATTATTTCATTAGTAAACATTTGGCAAAGATTTTTTTTTTTTAATCTTGAGTTGGAAAAAGAATAGAATAAAACACATCTACAATAATCTGACTAGTATTATAATTTTCATATTACCTATGTATAATAATATGGAGATAATTAGTACATGCATTTTTATCATTGAGATTTGGAGAGAGAGAGAATTACCTTCACTATTTTAATTTGAGTGACCAAAAAAGGGAACAAGATTTTTTAAATTATCAATATATTTGAAACAAGGAATAAAATCATCCTTTTCAACATTTTAATCATTAGAAATATAAGAAAAACCTCAATTTTTTAGTTCATATTTAGAATATATGCATGAAATATTATTTTTTTCAACATCATGAATGCTAATGTGTTTCACATCTATTGTATCATCTTTATTTGATGCACTAAAAATAATTATAATTTTTAAATTTTTAGGTCATTCATCATAGGATGTGGAATAAATATGAGAACTAGGATCATCATATTCATATTCAAGAGGTTGATAACCATATTATTAACCATATGAATACATACTATAATTTTCATAATATTCATTTATACTTACATTTTCATTACTTATTTTTTCATAATTACAAGGAGATGTTATAAAATAAGATTGCACATTACAATTTTATTTAGCTATAAGATCCTCATGATGAATGTATTGATCATAAGGAAGCTTTAACACCATATCTAAAGGTTGGGGATTTATAAGGTGTTAAATAAGATAAGAAATAATAATGACTTTTAGTTTGGACACAACCACATAGGGAAAAACCAAAATTCCTAAGGCAAGCACATAAATAAGCATTCCTTAAATTATGCCAATAAAAATCATTTCTAAAAACTAAATACAAAAAATTTGAAATTAAATTGATTTTTTTATTATATGGGAAACCTTAAACACAATCAAGGTTCATATTCTCCAAATTTTGAATCCTAAATTTTATATGTGAGGTATCTAGGTTTAATAAATATAGAATTAATGTTAACAAAAATGTGATAAAATAGTCTATAGTGGGATAACTAATATTATATATATATATATATATATATATATATATATATATATATATATATATATATATATATATAATCTATACAACGAAGGTTTCTAAAAATATTAAATTACAACTATTGAAAGATATTTAAAGGTATGTGGGTACTCCTCATTACCAAGTCAAAACTATAGTAGGTGGGGAATCTATTGTTTATGTTGAGTTCTCTCCCATTTCCACACGCACGCACGCGCGCGCACACACGCACACACACACACACACACACACACACACACACACACACACACACACACACACACACACACACACACACACACACACACATATGGTACCCCTCCCCTCTATATCTAAACTCTAAAATCCAATGCCAATGAAACTCTATCACTATCTATAGAAGATAGATATATGTAAGAGGGGCATATATAGAAGATAATAGTACTAAGTTTGTTTACTATGCATAGATCGATATATACTATAAACACATGTAAAGTATATAAGATCAATGTTTTAGATCAATCATCAATTTTTTTGGTGGTTGTGGACAATATCATTAGATCTGGACACTATCATGGATTATAGTGTCTAATTGTCATGCAGATGTCTAGTATAAAATAATGCTTAGATCAAGATGTGACTAGATTCACTATTCTAGGTTACTTTCATCTATATGTTGAAATATGAGACACAATTTATATCTCTTTTTTGATTAATCAAACCCTATCTCTTCACTCATCTTCACTCTTAAAATGAATTTGTTGAAAAATGGGTTAGTGAGATCATGGTGTCGAGATACCCAAAATACCCCTTTGTTAATGGGTTTTTCATACATATCCAATACTTAAAGGAAGACCTCATAACTATGTATGTATCTCCTATGTGTGGGAAAGTGTGTGCACAAGGGTGAAATATATTATATAAAGGTGAATGTACTGATCTAGCTTGTAATTTGACAAATATTTCTCATGGGTTATTCTCAAAATGATTCATACCTATGATATGACTGCTCCTATGCTTGATATGAAAATAGGGATGAATAAGGTAGAATAAGGTGCTTGTCTAGTCAATTTATTTAGATTTAGTAGGTGTTTTATTTGTATTTTATATTTATTCAATGAGAAGGCTTAAACTTATATTTATACCATATGTTTTGAAAATATCTCATGGAAGGGTTCAATAAGACAATTAGGTAGACCCATGCATTTCAATAATTTTTTAATTTGGATAAATTTTTGCTAGAATGTACTAGATAATGATATAGACACTATCATTGGTGGTAGTGTCCCTATATGGTTGGTAGTGTTCAGAGGGATGAAAAAATGACACTAATCTAAAATTGATAGAGAATGATGTTTATCAAGTTTAAGTATTTTGTGCAGTACATGAGACCTTAGTCATTAGAATGATGTTGATCAGATTAAGATATAATAATTTGTATGTAATGAGATGTCACATACAAGTTTTTCTATAACAAGGAGGTCTAGAACTGCAAGGTAGAGCCCTAATTGATATTTTTCAAATGTACATCACCAAGATGATATAAATATTTAGTTTTAGTATCTACACATTTCAAAATGCCATGAAATTTAATTTAAAATTATTTATTAGTAAATGCATCATTATCAAAATGTATGATTTGATTATCTTTTATAAAGATAGATTAAATAATGTTACCCACTTGTAAAGAGTATTTGATAATAATATAAGGTATGAAACCTCATTAAACCTAAATAAAAGTATTTTTAGAGTCATAGAAAGAAAGTTGTTAGGCCACATTATCTCCAAGGAGGATATTTGAACTAAACCTAATAAAATTAAATTTATTTCGAGGATTCCATATCATAATAGAAAAATAGAACTTAAATCTTATTTGGCAAGATAAATATTGTTAAAAAATTCATTTCAAGATTTACATAAATTATGAAACCATTAAATGTTATGTTGAAACATGATGAAAAATTAGAATGGATGATAAAAGTAAAAAAATATTTATAGGTTGTCAAAAATTCTACTTATAAATTTCTAATTCTAATCAGTCCAGATTTCAATAAAGATTTCTTCATGTATTCCTTCACATTGAAACACACTATATCAATAATGTTTACGTAGAAGGTTAAAGACAATGAAAACCATATAGCATTAATGAAAACCAATATTATATAGGTAAAATAAAAACATTCCATGATTGATAAACACATGTATTCCTTGATCAGGGAAGTGAATAAATCTAGAAACTATATTATATGAAATAATACATACCCAGACCCAGTTGTCAAACTTATGTTTGGTCAAAATTTACTATGGGAATGGAGAGGTAAATGGATGTCCAATTTCAAGAGTTTGAATTGGAAATTATGCCCACTAAGATGGTACAAGGTTAAGTAACTATTTAGCTAATGGAATTAACTAACTCACACATTTCCATTGAAAAAATTAACTAGTCTTAGGTAGCTGGAGGTGACTGGTATGCCTAGATCATTCACTACCTATTTATAGGTACATGTCCTCTTAAATTAAATATATAACAAGGATGGGACTCAAGCTCAAATCAACACACTATTATATCAATAAATGTGTGTTTTATAAAAGAAATTATGAAAGGATTTATTTGAGATGTGTTTACAAATAATAAGTTATAGACATACCTTATAATTTTCATCCTAAGATGGGAAGTAAAATCCTTCATGGAACTCTACATCATACAATATTATAAGGATTAGATACTAACAACCTAATTTTTTTAAGTATGGGCACAATCATGTAAAAATGTATCACCAATTTCAAGTATTTAGGAAGAGGTAAGCAGACACCACCATGCCCATGCACCGTATGATTGAAGGATGCTTTTTTGCAAAATGGGGTCTAGACATTGTAGGAGTTATTAACTCCAAAGCATTGGTTAGGAATAAATTTGTATTAAAACATATACATTAATGCATAGTATTGACTAAATTCATGGAAACAAATAATTACATTACACAATATGTGATCAAATTACTTGAGGAAAATATTTTGACTAGGTTTAGAACTCTAGTCTCTTTAGCTTGTGATAATGGTCTTCTATTTTAATCCACACAATTTATAGAATGGGATTATAATAATCAAATTAATTTTTATTTTTATTCAAACTATTATCCTCATGTAAATGGAGTTATTGAATCTAGAAAAAAAATTGATCGATGCTATTAATAATCAACATAAGTCAAACCAAAAGAATGACACCTGTTACTAAAATATAAATTATGGGCTATAGAACCAAACATACATAAGATCTTAAATAATCACCTTTTCTATTAATATATATAAAATATCATAGCTTACCGATTACTCTCAAACTACCAATGCATTATTTTATGCAAAAGTACATAAAAAAATATGACATGATTCGGCCTAGACTACAAGACATAGTTCAGATGGATGATGCATAAATAGAAGCTATATAGAATTTTATCAAACATTAAGCTATGGTTTGATAAAAGATAAAAAAATTTAGGATTTTATATTTAGTCCTATTATGTAATAAAAAACAAAAAATAAATGACAACATGACAAGTTCAATCCATTATGGATTATACCATACCAGATTTATGAAATTCTAGTTAACAATACTTTTCATTTGAAGTATCTCCAAGTTGATAATTTGAATTTTAAAGTTAATATGGATTTTAAAATTTGAGAAGGGTTAGTATGTTTTATGATTATCTTGAAGTCTCTTTCACTTCTATAATTTATTTATTTTTTTATAAAGTTTAAAATTCTACATGATGTTGTGTTCTAAAATAATAGAGAGTATTTTATCATTGAGTTTCCATTTGTCATGACCAACATGTCCTATTTTCAATAAATAAAATAATGACCCATTTACCCTAAAAATATTATGATTGGTCCCTATTAAGACATAAATTGACCCTAAAATGATTTCATACTTAAACCTAAAATACTTTTATTCATTTTTTATTTCACAAATTTTTTATTGAGATCAAAATACTAATATTGTTTTGGTATTTATTTAAAAGTTACTTTACTAACCAAACTAATTGATTATTTTTCAAGTTTGTTAGTTTTACACTTTAAACGTCAACATATTACTAAAAAAATTATTTAATTTCCTAAAATTCATGGAATATCAACAAATACTCAAACTATAATTTTTTGATATTTTGACTAAGCAAAATCATGCCATGTGTTTCGTCTTCAACACATCTAAAACACAACTCACTATTACAAGTCTAACAATCAAGTGACTAGTTGACTGCCCAAGATCATGTCAAGTGTCACAATATAATTTAATCATGGGTTTATAATAAAAATAATGTTAAAAATTCAATAAATCACATGAATAATAAAAATCACACTACATGTCTCCATATTTTATCACACCTCTCAATCAAAATTATAGATCATAATATCCAATGACTAGTCGAGTAAGTGAGATCTTGCCAAGTGTAATAATCTCATTTGATTATATTTTTATATGAAAAAAGAACAAAAATATAAACCAACTAATGATCTAATTGAGTGATATAACATCATTTTTTGACATCTCATTGCATAGAAGTCGATTTAAATAATATGAGGTACAATCAAGTGATTCAATGACAAAGTGCCATATGGGACAATATGTATATTCAATTACCACATGTCAAAATTTGATTGGTCCTCATCGCCATTTTATTAGACCATCTACTACATGTCATCATATCATGACTCCATATATTGATAGACCTAAAGACTTAGTTATAGATAAAATGAAGTTACTAATCATAAACATTACACACATTGATAAAAAAGGAAAAAGGCCATGAATTGATGACAAAGTGACAAGTGTAAAAGAGACAAAGTAAATTTATAAGTTAAAGATAATGAAATAGTGCCACTTGTAAAGTAAACCTATGAAATGTAACATCATAAAATAAAATTCAAATTTGATGGATGAATGGCAATGATTGTTACCATGTAATTGATTTTTATGAAATAATGATTTGAGAAACGAATCAACAAGACAAGTAAATAAATTATATGATATATTTCCATGTTAAATCAAATTACATTTTCCAATTTATAGTTATGCACTATTTTCCAAAGATCGGTAGCAAACTAAAATCCTTAAATTTAAAATTTTAACATAGAGATAAAATTATTCAACAATGGAGGCACAAAACTAGGTGTTCTACTTTCAGACCAAGTAGGAATATAAAGATACATAATTTGTCAAGACTAATTTACTTGGATCCTTCAAGCATTAAATAGTAATATATATAGAGGTGAAATATACTCAACCTTATAAAAACAAATTTAACTTGTACCTAGATCAAATAAAGCACATACACAACATATTGGTAATCAAAATAGTTGAAATCCACAAGGCAATAATGAAACTAGAGGCATTCCCTTGTGTTGACATAGGTTTTAATTTTTTATAATAGGAGATTTTATAGTGGATATTTTTCACAAGAACAATAATGCATAACTTATATCCTATGTAACAATCTTAGCTTTCAATAAATTATATTGGTTACCACCACTAAATATCCCATATAACAATATAGTGGCTAGTTACTAGTTTAAAAATAATGACATTGGAATAACCCTACTAAAATGGGCCCATAACCCTAATAAATTTTCCATGAAGAATAAGGTCTGTATTACCCAATTTAGGATAGGTGTTAGAATTTTTATGGCCTTATTTAACATAATACATGGGGATCCATCCATCACTCATGTGGATGAGGTATGGGTCCCATTATTGACAATAATTTTGGAAGGAAAGAGCATTAAATCACTAGGGGAAATCATAAGCTTCAACCTAAAGACCTAGAGAGAATACATGCATGACCAAATGGATTCCAATTTTTACATGTTTTTGCACTTTATAGATGTTATCTATGGAATTGTCACCCTAACCAGTGTTCTACCCTAGGATCCAAAAGGGAAAAATAATATATGTGATGATTTTGATCATATTCACATACATAACTACATGTGGAATATGAAAATAATAGTAGGCACATTCTACCCAATGGTTTATATAGTATTAAATTGGAAACCTATGCCTAGTTTTCTGACCATTTTAAAATATCAATAAGGGCATTGGGTGATTATTGATTATATCCAAATCATATTATCATTATAATTGAGAGAACCTTGGTAGCTCATTTATTACTATAAATACTTTTACCAAAAAAATTAGTCAAGAAAGAGATAGTTTATTAGTTATCTAGTAGTGTGGATGAAAATATAAGAAGGGATAAATTATCTAAATATCACAAGACACCCCTCAATATTAGGAGGAAATAATTCCAAAAATAGGAACATCTAGAAAATACTTAAAACATATGGGTTTTTTAAATTTTAGAGTACTCAGTTATAGATGGTGGGATCCCAAAAAATTAATAAGACAACAAATATTAAAAATTTATAGGTGGTTTAGGTAATATTATGGTCACCAAGATTATAAACATGACCTAATATTTCTCTACCCTAAGGATGATATAGAGGTTTATACAAGAATGAGAAAATTCCATATGTCTATGAATATCAATAAGATGATCCAATATGATACATATATATCAATAAAAGATGGAGCTAGGATAGATTAAGAAGAAAAGGATTGTGAACAAACTAGGAAACCTTAGTAAGAGGATGAAACAAAAAATGGATATTGATGATTGCCTGAGGTCAATAATACTTAAAAAGTCCCAAAGCCACACAAGTTTAAGCATCAAGTTATATCCATAGGGGAACATCCAAAAATCACAATTACATTCACTCCATAAGCTACAATAGTATTATCACCTCAAGCTCCAACACTTATTTAGATCCTTGTTCCACCTCAATTTCAAATGATGACCACCCCTTTTGTTGTAACTTATGTGTAAAGGCTTCTTATAACCTCCATAAAAACTCCAATCAATACACAATAAGAAGAGATATAGGAGTTTGAAAATAAAAAAGAAGAAGAGGGAGATTTAGAGATAAGTTATGGTGGGAACCTCGGGGTAAGAGAACCATCAAACATATTTTATAAGGTTCTATTGTAGGTTAACTTTGGGACTATAATTTCCACTCCTCCCCACACCCAATACATTGAACAAGGACATGTTGAATAATAATAATAATAGTAGTAGTATTAGTAGTAGTAGTAGTAGTAGTAGTAGTAGTAGTAGTAGTAGTAGTAGTAGTAGTAGTAGTAGTAGTAGTAGTAGTAGTAGTAGTGGGTAATTATGATAACTAACACTACAATGAATATATCATCTACTATAGTTATCCCACCTATGGTAACTTTTTCATCTCCTTCACGAGGATTGACACACGTCACTATTTCTAAATTTCCTGCAATAGTTCTTCCAACTACTATATCTCTTATAGATTCATCTAGTATGGTACAAACTAATTTTTTTTTACTAACATTGTCCTTACCATTTATTCTATGTTTTTTGTATATACTTATGTTGAGCAATTCATGAAGAATCTAACCTAGGTTATTATTACACAACCAATTCTTCTCTCACCTAACTTAGGCACTATAGTAACCACTCCAAATTTTGAATATATTAAGTCATAGACCATTTATTTCACTCATTCCCTATAGGCCCACTCATCTCCTAGCTGGGAGTTTTCATTGGTCAGTGTCTCTCAATAAACTCCAAAATTATTTCAATTGAAGAGTCTCCTAACCTCACTAAATATGTCTTTAGGATACCCCCTTGACAAAGATCTCTAAGGTCTATATTTTAATTACACCTTTTACCTCATTAAATACCCCTACCCATTCCATTCCTCCATATTATTCCACTCTCATGACTCCACCATAAAGAAATTTTATCACTACCTATTAGACCTCTCCACAAGACTTGCTACTAAATCCTACAAGGATACAGAATATGAAAAAATATCAATTATCTACACAATATTTGTGATGATTGGGGATTATATATTAGCTATATAGTTTGATGAAACATAATAAAGTTAAAAGGGTGACATGAAGGAATATTATAACTAATGGGAGACCTACATATTTTTTAAGAGAAAAATAACTCTTCTCATTGAAAAATAAGAGGAAAACCAAACCTAGGAATGAAGATGAAATTTGAGAATATCCAAACTCCATGGTAGATGATGTTAAGAGATATTTTAAAAATATGTTTCATGTTATCTAATAGAAAAAAAATCTAGAGGCACAAAAGAATAAAAGATCTTCCAAAGGATATAGTAGACAATGTACATAGTTTAGTTAAAACCCTTTATGACATAAGATATTTCATCTGATAGTCTAGGAGATAATCACAACCATAATGGAGTAATGTGGTTATTTTTTATGATTCTATAAGTAAATTTTATGCAAAATTGAATTTCATTTAAAAGGAAGCAAGGCAAAATAAGTATCAACACTTCAATTTGTTGCAACTTCCAGATATTGATTTAGCTAAGAATTTTGTGACTAGTAACACAAATCATCTTATGGAATGGCACAAGTATATGAATGAGATATTTGAGAAATTAAAATTTCAATCAAAAAGGAAACCTAGACTGTAGGTGATATGTGCATTAATTTAATATATATGCCACTATGGAATGTTGTCACCAAACTAGTTTTTGATAGATTATTGAGGATTAATACCAATAGATTAAAAGCATAGGCTAAGATAATGGTTGTTTAGAGAAGTGACCAAGTAGTTAAGTTTATTTTTTTTTCAAGTATAAGATGGAAAAATTATAATATTTAAATACCTCTTTTAGGCCTCAATGAATCTACACTAGAAATTAATGGACATGATTCAAATTTTATTCAAACTTCCTATTATCAACTTTAAATATATTGAAATATATTTTACATGTATGAATTAATATAAAAGGATAAATCAAAAATTATGTTTGGTATTTTAGGAAAGTGATACATATTAACATATATCATATTTTTATGACCATGTCTCCTTTTCCAAAATACAAACTATTATAACTTTAATAGAGAAAATGATGGCGACCTTGCATGATCATATAATACTAATTTAGTCATAACTAAATTTATACCTTCATGGACTTCAATCACTAAAATAATTTAAGTATTGTTTATGTCAAATCCCCATCTTCTATTACCTCTAGTTCTCTATCTTCAAATACAGTTCATTCTAGATCCAATACAATCCCAACTAGAAGTGTCACCCATACTTAGTGACTCACTACTAAAGTTCATTTTTGATCCAGCTATTTATGTATTTTTACATAAGTTTAGGAACAAAATAATAATTATTAATTATAATACATTGTAAATCATGCAGATCCTACATGATTCATTTGAGATATAGTCTTATTTTATACTAGACAAATTTAGATAATCTTAAAAAATGAGGTGATCCCATCCAAAATCTATATAGACATATCTTGTATTTATTATAGTTTGAGGAGAATTTTTTTAATTAATGTAAGTAAACAAAGTTCCTAGGACTTTTCTATGATATAATGTGAATTTTATTTCTCTTCAAATTTTATATGTTTCATTTGAGAATTTCCATTAAGTTAATAGATCTAAAGTAGGCTAGGTATATGTTGTATGTAGAGATAAGATTGAACATTTATTAGTTTTGTCAATTCCTACATTATATATCATAGTTTCAACTTTTTATTGACATTGGATATGCATAATAACCTAGTGTTAACAATATTATTGATTATAGTCATTGAATCATGCTTCAATTATTTCCTTGGATTCTTCACTATATTTATGTGTGTTTTTTACTTTCAGCTAATCCATATCAGATATTGGTTTTTGACACATGCTTGACCTATTATAGTAAGTAGGATTGAAGGGTTCAATATGAAATGGGACCATATGAACCCTTAAATTTTTCCTTATCTTTCCCAAGTAAAATTCAAATTGAGAGTTAGATATCCATCATATCTAAATCATCTAAGGTAAATAACTATTTTGCATACTAATATTCCACCACATAGTTATTAATAAAACTATACCTATAACTCATTTCTTTGATTGAGTCTTTCACTATTCCTAAAACTTGAGGGACCTTCTCATCAGAACCCTTTGTGCACATAACACTTAGATCAACACTAGTATTATTTCCTATTGAACTATAAACATGTGTATGACTTAATAAGTCCATAAAATCAACTTCAATATGATTCACCCTTTAAATTATGAACTTTATAACTTGAATTTTGGTGATTTTTTTGTTGATATTTCCTTAAACTTGGGTGGACTTTACATCTCTCAATTACACTTGGATTTTGAAGGAATCATATAACTTGTTAAAACTATATTTGTGACTTGTTATGTGATTTGAGTAACTTACATCAAGAAACCACCAATTATTTTATTTATTTATTCCAAAATTGAATATGAGAATATATTATGAACCCTATTAAACATTAGTTTATTCATCTTGTAATGCCCTCTTTTCACCCTCTCGATTATCATCATTATTAATTGTCAATATATTGTAATCTTTTATCACATGTCCTAGTTTTTGGAAATAATGGAAAGTAAATTATTTCTTGATTTTAACTATGAAGTTAGCTTTAGATTTTACCATTTGAATTTGAGTTATTTGAAATCCTTTGATTATTATTTTTAATTTTCTATTTTGTATTTGAAATCATTTCTTTGGTTTGAAGGAATCATTATTGATCTCCTATGTATAGTCTCCTCTTATGCTCATGGGGAAAAAGAGAACTTACCAACTCAATAACACTAATAGTGTTAATGTACTTACACTCTTAAATGTTGACAAATTTATTAATCTATTTTATAATTAAATATCATAAAAATTTCCTTAATATAAAAAATATTTAATATTTTCTACATAAAACTTCATTATATGCATAAAGTCATTTACCTTTATCCAATATTCACCAAACAATTCATTAAATGACATTCAAATTTTTAAAAAAATCATTTTAATTACTCATAGTTTTGACTATCTTACCTTATTATATCCTTTATATAAAATTTAAAAGATATTCCATGCATCATGGGCATTCTTTCATCTTTAAATTGTTAGATAAATCCTTGGGTCTATGAAACTCTAAAGATAGAATAACGCTTGTGCATTTGCCTTTTCTTCATCATTGTTTGTTCTTTTTTGATCTTATATCAAGGTGTTCCAATATTTATATTATGTGTACCCATGGAGAAAATTATCACAAAATAATTTCCATACAATAATTATTTTCAACTGATCTCTCCAATACTCAATGCTTTGACCTTTGAAAACATGAATATTCGTGGAAGAATAATTCATTGAAGCTAATTTTTTCTCTAATAATGGCATGCAAATATTTTTTACATTTATTAATCATAGATATAATAAAAAATTAAGGTTTTAAATTTATGTAGGGATTTAAAATATGATTTTATTTAATCTAAAATTGAATATATGTATCAACCATTTTTTTCCAAAATCACTAGTTGTTAAACTAGTTGTGTTGTAATTGATATTGTTGACCAAAAATTATATTGAATAACATTGAAACAAAAAACATATGCTTGATGGTATTCCTTTGTGAAAAAATATAATAAAAAATATAGATAAAAACATGAAACATGAATTTATAAAATTAATTATTTCACACAATTGTGCATAATCATTTATAAATAATAAAGGCTAAAACTAACCAAATACTAGAAACTTGCATGACAACTTATTTCAAGAAATTTATAAATTAAAAACTAAATAAATTAATTAAATTTAAAAATAAGTAATTTATAATTAAATTTATAAAATTATACTCTAATAAAATTGAAAATAATTAGAAATAAATTAAAGAGAGAACCAATAGTACAACTAACACTAACTAATAGCTTTTTGGTCATCATAGAAGAATACACTATCAGTTTGCTACCACAATCTATAATTACACAAAAGTGGTATAAAAAAATACCTATATGATGTGAGATTTATTAAAATAATCTTAAATTTTATTTAACCAAAATTATACAATGATACCTATAATTTGGGAACTCAATTGAGTACCCAAATAGTAAACTAGACTTAACTGACAGTTGTAACTATTTTTCAATAAATTTTCAAGAAGAGTATGAAATTGACCATAAAATAATTTAAGACATAAATAAATTAAATTAAATTTTTAAAAACATAAATCACTTGATAAATTAATTATAAAACTAATAATCAAGAGCCCAAATTGGCATCATACTTAGCATCCACCAATTGTGCCCTCCTACCAAATAATGACTAGTTTATCAATTTTGAATTTGTATACCATGTTATCACAAAAGTTTACTAAGCCCCATTTTAAATAATTTATAAAATTTAACTATAAATAAAAATTTCAAAACATTTTTCACACAAGAGGATTACACATTGAAAAATACCAAAATTCTAATAGCACATTCAGAGTAAATTCTTTGTTTCTCACAATTTAAAATACATATAACCATTGTATCCCTAAGATAAAATATAAATACAAAGAGAAGGTCAAAATTCATGCTTGAAGTACTTAATCCACTAGGATTTCAAGAAAATTTATACTTTTTCACTAGTATTTTAAACACACCACTATAGCATGAGAGAACTACATAGACTTTGATCCCTCTTTAAAGTATACGTGTGTAGGCAATGCTTAATATAGGAAGTGTTGATTTTAAGCACAAATTAAATTTATAACCCATTTTCATTATGTGATTTCATGTGCCATATTTATATATTGAAATAGTTTTAAATGTAAATGATAAGATACTTAGTGATTTTCAATACATATTGAAGGCTCCTGCATAGGCTAACAAAACACACAAGCAAAGGCAAACCTATCATAGAAGTTTTAGATAGCTATCATTTACAAGATGTTGGTGATCCCTAAGGACACCATCACACCACACCCTTATCTAGATCCAGTACTATTTTTTATATATCTAATAAAACTTTGTTTTACATCCATATTCAGTCAATGTAGTCACAAAACTTATTTCTCATTCTCAGTCGCAATATTGCATCTCAATTTTGTAGCTAAGTTATATTTCTTTGGAACTTCCCCATTTTAAAATATTTCAACATTTACCAAGTTAAAAATAATTTTGTGTCATATATTGCATACATATAACATTCTAATCTTATGCAATAGTTTATTTAATTAGGGTCTATTAATTCTAATTTAATCAAATTTGATAAACAATTCACTAAAATGTTATCCTAGTCTAACATGTGTGTGCATAAGTGAATATTTTTTTTATAGTAAACAAAGGAATAAATTTTAAAATTGGGAGGTAAATATTTGAGTAGGAGATTGATATTAATCAACCAAGATACAAAGAATGTCTATAGCTAAAAAATCCACATATACTCTATAAAATATGATCTAATTATGAGATCATGTAGGTTTTAATTACATAGATGATTTTTTTTATGTGTACACTCAGTTCTTTATTCATTTGGTAAGTCATGCTAGTGTAGTTTTTTTTTTCATTTAATAGTTTTTCCATATGCATGTTGTTTATCTTATTTAGGTGTCTTTTTAGGCCATTTTTAAAGATAATCATGCTATTGCTTACACAATACTCCCCATTTTTTAACTAAAAACATGGACCATCTTTTATTGACTGATTTGAATGTTGCTACATATGGTCTAAGGGACCTTTAACATTTTAGGTTTTGCTTGGGTGTCAGATTTTTCAATAAAGATATATGCTTAATATATGATTCATGTCTAAATCTACAGTTGAGATCTTTTCAATTGTAAACATATACTATTGAATCAATTTCCATGTTCTAGGTCCTAGTTTATTTACCATTTAAATCATATTTTGAACAAGAGGATAACCCAAGTTATATTTTTTCAACATATGGCTTAGATAATATATAATTAGTTTACAAATCTTTTGTTTATTATCCATGTTGTTGGAGATTTAAACCCATTTATGTGAATGGACTAATTAATTATCTCTATTTTATGTTTTGACCTATTTTTTTGGTTAATTCTTTCATAAGAAATCATTATATGTGCCTTTATGCCTTAGCCATTATTGTGGGTCTGACATGCCCATGTTTGATAGTCTTTTAATGTCATTTCAGGTCATTTCCAAATTGAGTGTTGAGGTATAGGTTTCCCATAGGTTTACGTCAACCTATTATATTTATTCAAGTCTTTGGCTTAATTTAATCCATTTAAAAAGTATCTTTGATTATACATCCAACCATAATCTTAATATTATGACAAGTGTCGCCATCCTAAGGCCCTAGGATGATCAAAATAGCTATCCTTATTTAGACTCAATACTCGAAGGCCCATGATGATGCCATGTGGTAACATTATAGGAATCTAGAGCTTAGAAAGGATCACTAAGTTTATAGATAATTATAATGTTCCAAATCCCAATGATCATGTCAAGTGGCATGATCACATTTAATCCCATAGAAATAGAGAAGTTAGTATGATGCCACGCGACATCATCTCATGAACCTAGATCCACATGTCATTAAATGAAAGGCTACCACATAGATATTAATGATGTCATTAGTATCCTAAGCATAAAATTTATGAGTATTTTCCTATCAACCCTATTTCTTTGAGTTAATGAGAGCTTGCCACATGGAAAAACATAGTGAGTTTAAATTAGATGCCCTATAGCAATCACCCAAATCATCATAGTTGAGATCTTCTATATGTGAATGTCCATTTTAGTGGATTAATCATTTAAAGTTTCTCATATTTATTTCTATCATGCTTTTTGATGATGTCCTTTTCTTAGTATGTGATGGATTAAGTTTGCATTATATGAGAATGTTTGTAAAATCCAAAGTTAAATCTTCATATTTATTGCATATAATTTCATTGATGAAATAATTTATTTCCTAATATTTAAATTAGTCATTTTCAATCCTATTTTTAGGTGCCTAGATTAAATGTGAGGGCTACCAAGCAGTCGTAACCATGCGTAAAATATAAAAAAATGTAAGTAATGAAACTTTTCAAACCCTATAATCATGACATGTTAAAAGATCATGATTGCCCAAAGCTTAGCCAAGTGTCAATGAACCCCTAAATAATGCCCACCATTCAATCTTATGATCATCAGCCTAAATTGATCTACAACATCCATATAATCTGGATTGTTTCTAAGGCCTAAAGGCTTGAGATTGTGCTACGTAGCACAATATAGAGAGCCTAGAACTCATAGAATGTCATAGAACCATAAATATGACATGAAGTTTGATGATCATGTCAAGGACCTGGTCACCCCAATGAGATAAAATGATACTACATTGCATCATCTTGTGGACCCAAGATCAAGGACTTATGAATGAGGGGTTGTCATATGGCATCTCAATGATGTTAGCATCCCCTTAAGTTAAAATTGGTTGGAATCTACCCATTACCTAACTGTTAGCTCAAGACCTTTGAGCTAATGAGAATTTGTCATGTAGTATTTGAAGGGATTAAATTTGATTGTCATTTTAAGCATCAAAGCCAACAAATCTCCCTAACCTAAATAGTGGAGGGGTCAAGTGTTTATCATGATTTATCTTTATAATTTGGATAAATTTTAGTGTTTACAAATTAAAAATATAGTTACCCTTGGTTGATCAACTTGAGTGTTCTAATTTAGAAATGGTTTTCTAAACACTACATTTAATTTTAATTATGGCTTTTGTTGCTTGATAGGTATATCTAGTTATTGATAGAGCTCAAGATTTCCTTCATGGAATTTTCCATTGATCTTTGTCTTGCTAATTGTATTGGTCTTAATCAAGTAGTCTTATTGTGTATTTATTTTTTTATATGTTTATTTTGGGCATGTCAAGTTCATTGAATTCCATCATTTTTTGGATTAGTCCTTTTTTCATTTTTAAAAGGTTCCTTTTTCAGTTTCTTCAAGACCCTCATGTCATGAGATACTACCAAGTGGTAGGATCTAAGGGACCTAGATCCTCAGGGGTTATATAAACTGATCAAGTAGCCCAAAGGACCTAAATACCAAATATAATACTAACTGGAAGCATCCATATAACCTGAGACCTTGGGGTATTAGTTAGTGACAATGATATTGCTAAGGACCCTAATGGAGTGAGGGCATGCCATGTGGAGTACAGATCAACAAATGAATGAAACCAAAATGGCCACATGGAGGGTTTTACATAAAAGAGCCCAAGGAATTGATAACTGACACATGTCTACCCATCTAGGACTATATTTATTATAAATGATTGTGATATCTACCTAAAAGAATGGCTTAGGTGGTTGAGGAAAGTAACAAGTGGCACTTTATTATGAAACTACATGGACAAAGAATTAAGGGCTAAATCAAATGTGTAAAATGTATTTAAATAGATAAAATGTAAAGGCCATATATAAATAAAGATACATAACACAACTCTGAACCAATGAGAAAGTGACAAATGATAGATTCTAGATAGAATAATAGATTCCAAAGTAATCAACTAGTAAATAAAAAATGATGGCATGGCAATAAGCTATGAATAGAAAATTCCCAAGTCTAATGAGTGGTTATGGAGTTTGAATAGGATATTACATGATGGTAGTATACATAATTTTAGGTATGATCAATAAAGTGGAGGTAATCACTTGGTTGTTTCAAGTAGTGATTGGCTCATCCAATCTAAGCATGGCCTTGGCATGCGTAGTCTTACCCGATTTGGTATCCAACCATGAGATTACATAGGGTCATTTGGAATTTGGAATTTTGAAACAAGTGTGTATATATTATTTTTTTAAAGCCTTTCTAAAGGCTAGTTAATTTTAACTTGAAGGAGACATATTGATCTTAAACATTTTCCTTTCTACATTTCTAATGCTCTCCTAGTGTAATTTCTCCCTATTTTTAGTTTTATCGATCATTTATTTGATACATGTAGTGAATGTCTAATGTAAGATAATTTCATTTATTTATTAAAAGGATTTATCCTGATTTTTAAGTGTTGTGGAGGATTTCATCTATTTCCTATGAATTTTTATGGTGGTTATGGTCTACTTTCCTCTCAGTGACTCCCCCCAATCGTACGCACCATATTTTAACTATAGTTATGTTAGGTCTGACTCATCTAAGGACTGGTTAAAAATTAATTTCTCATTTAGACACTTCAAAGTCATATTCATGGCAACATGACCTTTATTTCTCTTATCCCTCTTTATTTTTGTATTTTTTTAATTAAATTTCTACTTAGGATTTGTGTATCAATGAATGTAATCCTAAATTGAATGTTTACCTTGATTGTTTTTTCATGTTTTGCTTATCACTAGTATAGCATTGTTGCATCCATGAGTGTGATAGATCCATGATAAAAATAGGTTGTGTCTATGCTAGATAAACCTGGAGAATGTTGTATTTATTTTGGGCATGTTTGTGCAAGTGTTATCATTAATAAAATTTCAACCTCTTTCTAAATTTCTCAATTAGAGCTTCTGTAAAAAATCAATTTATAAATAGGACCCTTGTATGTACTTATTACACATTAACATGTTGAGTGAGTGTCAGTATACCAAGACTTGGTACATCCAGACCCTGGGGAATTATTTTATTCATATGATCTTTTTCCTTTCAAGAGAGGTAGAGTCTTAGAAAAAATTTCCTAATTATTGTTGTATGAAAAACATAATTATCTTGTTATGGTACTATTAGGAGAGAGCATAAACAAAAGATGAATCACAACCAAAAATCAAACTAGGAAATTATAGAAACCTTTGCTTTCACACTGAGTTATACCATAGTTTAATCTATAATGTAGAAGAATAAATACCAAATCTAAGTATTTTGGAACTAATTTAGAGATTTTATAACTCATAAAACATAAAAAGCTAAGATTTAATAAAGGAGAAGATAAAGCTAAGCCTATCTATTCATTTGGTAATTTAACAACATCTATAACTACTAATTTTATCATCATGTTCATTATCCCCTAACATATCCCAATGGCCATGGCACGAATTGGGAAAGGATGTTATTATCATGTAGTTATTCCAATCATAGCCCATGATATACCTAAGAACCTAGATGAATTTTATCCTAAATTCATAGTGGGAGGAGTCAAAGTAGAAAAATAACATGTGCAAGAATTCAAGGATACATTCATCACAACACATGTCACATTTGGGGATGTTTCCTATATATTATTTCCCTATTCCTTGGTTGAAACCACCTAAGCCTAGTATTTAGGATTACCCCATGGGTTAGTCACTTCTTGGGCTAATTTAGAGACAATGTTTGTGAACCATTTTAGATTTCTGATCAACCCTACTATCCTATATCACCATTTCACTATTATTTGAAGAGATCATAATGATCTTATGAACATGTTCAATGCTTGGTTACATAATCTATACCAAATATTGATGACATCTTATGTATTAGAAGAAGTCCCTATTATCCAGACTAACTTAAGGTCTCTTGATCCTTTAACATCAATGTTCATCAGAAGAACCCCAACTACACTTGCATCCCTATCATTGGTTTATAATGAATATATGAACATAGAGTACTAGATAGTATCAAAAGGATATAATATGGGTGATTTACCATATTTAGGATAACTGGGAACTTATAACCAAATTATTGTTATTAACTAAGCTCTAAACTAAGGCATTCCATTAATGAACCTCATCTTGAGAGCCTTGTATATAAGCTTGAATCTGATGTATAATCTATCACCAATGAGCCACATGTATGGTGGTCATCCTTGTGTGCCTCCAAACCATGCTTTCCCATAGGCAACTAACAATTAGATTATCCTAATCACTTATAATAAAATAACTACTATACCAATTACTAGTGGTTATGTCACTTTTATTAGCAATATGTTAGAAATCCCATGAATATTTAAAATAAAGATACTACCAATAACCCTCTTAATCAATCATATCTTATTATACCAACTTTTTAAAATTCTAATGCACACATGGAGAATCCACAACAGTAGCCTAAATATTGACCAAATGTTAACAACATGGTGTATACCTTGAAATAGACAATCTAAGACAAATGGTCTAATTTTTATCTAATGATGTAGTCAACTTGCATAGGCAAGTCCATCATAATTCAAATCAAAATGGAAATAACACACCCAAGGAGGGAATTTTATTTTATAGATGCATAATAGGCAATGGAACACCTGATCTAATAATAAGAATTTGGTATGTCCTCTTAAAAATGCCAATCATAAAAATAATATTTCTTCCCATTTTACGAATTTCATAGAATTTGATTCAAACACTTGGTTTATATTACATAAAAAAAAACAATGCAAAGACCATTTGTGCTAAGTTTATAGTTGTCTTGAACATCTTCTGAAAATAGATGGATAACATGGAAATAATTCTTACTCTTGATGATAACCCAAACCAAGATGGAGAGTACCCAGGCATAACCCTAGTACTGGAGACTTATGAATTTTCATTTGAGGATGAAAATGAACCCAAACATAATATAGATGATGTCAATGAATTTAGGTGATTTTAAAGGGGGAACAATTATTAGTTGAGAAGTAGATCAACTAATGTTTTGACTACTTCCACCCCTATAAGAAACACTCAGATACCACCTAATGTAAACACAAAAAATAATCCTCCCATACCTAAAGGACATTCCTTATCTTATCAATCAAATAACTATGAAACCCATACTCCACCTATCAAATAAAAAGAGTAAGGAAAACTTAATTATGATATTGTAGAGGATTTAATGAGAACTAAAGCTAAAATTACTATATTTGAATTACTACAAATGTATAATGAATAGGAGTTACATTTGAAAAAAAATTCTAATAGTAAGGACAAGGAGTCTATTAAAGTTTATGATGCACATTACTTTGTATAAATAAAAAGCCAAGACTCCACCCTTTTTCCTAATAGTTGGAATCTTTAAAAAGAACTTACATAATTGATTGGTTGATTCAAGTGCCTTTGGGAACATCATGTTATTTAATATTTAGTAATAGTTGGGCCTTCTACCTACAAATTTAAATTTAAATGTTGTCAAATTAGATAAAACATATGTGAAAGTAGTGGGGTAACTTAATCATATGCATGTGAAATTGGCATTACATCCAAGGAATTATTATTGATATCTAAGAGGTGGATATCCCTTATGCTTATGGTATGTTGTTGAGTAGATACTGGTTAAAGACACTCAATGGATATATAGAAACCATTTAATCTCACATTTGGATATGATGGCATGGTCTACCTAACTAGATTAGAATTGAGGGAGAACTAGAGATACCACATATAATCATCAAGTATAACTCAATAAATGAGGTCCACTATAAAGAATCAAAAATGGAAGTATAGTCAATAGATAGAGGAGAATGAACCTATTGAATCCTAGTTGTATACCTCTATAATTAAGCCTTTCATATTTAAAAATATGGAAAATAAATATGATAAACCTTAGTTACGTCATTATAGCCAGGGAAGGGTTTAACATCTAGATGGACTAAACACAAATAATGACTGGAAGGCACCAACAAAGGGTATGGTTAGCTTCTTGCTACTTTTGGCTCTACCTAAACTAAGGTGAGAGGACCTATTGGTTAGATTGTTCACAAAGAGGGATACTATAGTTCAATCTCTAGGGAATTATTAGCAT
The DNA here is from genome assembly GCA_037957365.1 of Torreya grandis. Lineage (NCBI taxonomy): Eukaryota > Viridiplantae > Streptophyta > Pinopsida > Cupressales > Taxaceae > Torreya > Torreya grandis. The sequence continues at coordinate 35,460 of JARHVA010005727.1, forward strand.
GCATACAAATCTGATCAAATCATAACCAAATTTACACAATCCACTCAAGAAGAGTTGTCACATAGACTAAGCAAATGCTTTTAAATAAAATACAAGCTATTAAAGATAGATATAATGTGATTATAATATTCATTTATATAAAAACTATTGACAAATAAGAACCAAATATAAAATTATAATGTTAATCTCTGAAGATCAATCATATATACATTTTAGATCTATAATACTTATGCATATGTAAGCAAATAACACTTAAAATCTTCAACAACATGTATTAATTATAGGGGTGGGATAGGTAGGATGAGTCAAGTATGTTTGAAAGAGTTGTGGTGGCTTTCAACATTGGGAATTCCTTAAACTGTCATGCTATCATTCATTTTAGGATGTAAAAGACTGAGAAACAAGATAAATAAAACTATCAAGAATGATTTGCATTCATTGATACCAATTCATTGAAAGCATTGAAATTAACCTTGAGATATCCAAATAATTTACTACAAGAAACACCTCAAGCACCTTCTCCTATCAACTCTATAAATCCAAGATATATTTTAAATATTATCAATAAAACATTCCCAAATCATAATGTAAAAAATAATTTATAATCAAAATTCATGCCCAGAATGACTAACATTAAGAGACGTAAAACCCCATGCCAAATCAACAATGCATGAAGAATATACCATTACACTTCATTAACAAGAGAGAGTATAAATCAATATACATCAATGTTTAGGATACTTTCCATTAACTTGAAAGTAAATCAATATACATCAATGTTCAGGATGCTAACATGGTGAAAAGCATAGTGGATTCACTCTAAAATAGGGTAGACATATACATAAATACTCTCAGAGTTTGCTAATGACTTTAAAAATAGATCACCTTAGCAAAATAGTAAATACATAGCAAGAAATCATGAAAATTAAAATCCCCCTATAAAGAGGGCATACCTCTGTACTTATACAAAATTGTCCCACCTAGAATATTCTAGAAAGGTGATCCATCTAGAAATGTATTTGCATATTCATATAGACTCTCATGCTCTACGAGGTAATGATCATGGTAATTGGTTATCCATGCGATGATGAAATTTCATCTACCCACTTGAAAGTTTGATGTAGTTGAGCTCGTGGGAGATATTCTTCCTGAGTGTAAACAAACTTTATCTTTATGTGTAATAGCTTTGTCATATTATTCAAATAATCATTTGCCCACCTGAACTGAGAATGACGTGTCATCTAGTGATCTAATTACCACTTTCCCTTCACAAGAACAAAGAATAAAGAAATGAAATAATGAAAAGAATAATAAATAATACAAAACTTCCCCTCAAGGCATAAAGTCATCATCAATTTTTACTCTCTTTATTCTTTGGTAATCTCTCACATGGTTAGGGTATTCAAGTGATACTCTCCTTTAGAATCTTTATTTTCTTCCTTCTTATACTCACAATATTCACTTATAAAAAATTTATAGGAGAACTAATGGCCCATCCTAGTAGACAATGACCTCCTAGAAGGTCCAAAAACATTTGATGGCCAACCTTGCTTACAATATGATTCCTCATATTATATAATATGTTCATGTTTTTTCAATATTAAAGTCTCTATTTTTTGGTATTTTATGCATCTTTGAGTCTAAGATATGGTTAATTACCTTGCCAAATTAACCATGAATTTTCCCTATGGACATTTAATAGTTGGTGTATTGTGGGTGTACTACAATGGCTAAATTATCTATGTATAGATTCCTCAAAAGAAAATTAGAAATGAGACCTTTGGATATATTTCCCAATGGTCATAACATGATCACTAGTGTATATTCTGATGCTTCTTTATTCTGATCAAAATAATAAAATCTCCTATGATTTTTTCATCTCTCTCCACTATAGAATCTTTACTTTTGTTTCCTATTTTATTTAAAGGTTGTCATTAAGCCTGATGATGACACATGGCCCATATTGCCTCCTATGGTTTTTTTGGACCTCACTTGCACTTTTGTAATTTTGTAGGGTTTTAGGCCTCGTCTACACTTTTTCACTTGATGAAAAAGTGAAAATCTTTCCTAATTTTTTTAACTTATTCTTCCTTTAAAAATTTCCATTTTAATCAAGCCTCAGACTTTTGCATGACTTTTACCCAAGACTTAGCATGGATTTAAAACACCCATAGCTTCCCTTTGATGACATGTGTCCTAAACATTGATATTTGAATTTCACTTTGAAATTTACAAAAAAACAAGTTATGGTGTAATGTTGCAATTTCTTCTCGAAGATCTGAAGCTCTATTCTCTTACAAGGAAATTTTAGATTAAGCGTTTTTGATACTTAGTCATTTTCTACCCTTCATAACTCAATTCCACCATGGATAATTTTCAATGCCATATTGAATGGGATTAATATTATGAATAGGAGCAACTCTAAAAGTATTCTTGATGGATCATTTTCTCCAAATGGTTTAATTTTTGAAAAAGCAAGGAAGAGTAAAAGGTTGGTCCAATAGTTGGGTCTGTTGCAGGATTTTTGGCCACTCTTGGGTTTCTAACAACAATCTACATCTTCTTTTGCAATCAAAAATCACATACTAAGCACACAAATACCACTTTATTTCCTTTCCATTTTCATGGTGAAAATTCAAAAACAATAGGAATAAATCTTTCCATAGAGAGTCATGCTTCTTCTGGACCTTTAAGTCTAGGCTGCCACTTCACATTTGTAGAGATACAAGAAGATAAAAAAAACTTCTACAAAAATTTAATCCTTGGTGTAGGTGGGTTTGGTAAGGTATTCAAGGGTGTAATTAAATACGGTACCAATGTTGTAAAATAGGGTAATCTAAGCTCTAACTAAGGGATTACTAAATTTCAAACTAAAATTAAAATGTTGTCTAAGCTTTGTCACCGTCATCTTGTTTCTCTTATTGTCTTTTGTAAGGATCAATGTGAGATGATTTTGGTTTATTAATATGTTAAAAATAAATCTCCAGGGATTCATTTGTATGAATCTAAATTATTCCTTTATCATGGAAATAGATGCCTGATATATGCATAGGGTCTACTTGGGGCCTTCATTACCTTCATATTGGAGCAGATCAGGGGATCACTCATCATGATGTGAAGACAAAATACATTTTTTTAGGTGAAAATATTATGGCTAAGGTAGACAATTTTTGTCTTTAAAATACTATATCTACTTTGTATCAAATCCCTGTGAGTAATATTATAAATTATAGCTTTAGATACCTTTATCCATAGTACTTTAGAGGGTAACAGTTAGACTTTCAAACACTCATTTCCTGGGAAAGGGTGAAAATTGATTGGAATAGATTTGTGCATTAAAACTGGATCTTGATCAAAGATGTATACCCCTTGAGGGTGTATGAAGAATCCTACAAAATAAGACCAAATTCCTATCCCTTGGGCCATGGAGTCAAAATTTTGACAATTCCTTAACAAACACCTTTGGAAACCCAATAAAATAAGGAAAAAAATAATAATATTATGAGGATATGAGAATTAATACACAATGAAAAATAATAAAATAACCATACAAACAAAGCCAAACTTAGAAGGGTAACAAAACAAGAAGACTATACACTATACATTACTTTACACAAACATGGACTCATTCAAGGAAGTGTTTTAGATGTTTTCCATTAAATCACAGTTCCAGTATCTCACCATTCAAATATATTAAGAACAAATTATGTTCCCAAATTATATATTCAATTTAATAAGGGCCCATCTATAAGGAATCAAATTATTCATCTTTTCCTTTCTCATCATGTCTGCTATCCCAAAGTAAAACCATACCTCCTATTTGAAAATTTATTTGAGTGACCTTTTTTTTAAATGTTCTTTTGAGTATTTCCTTAAAATTTATGTGTCCTTCATGATATTGTCTTCTATTTTCATCAAGCTCAATAAGCTGGTTTATTTTTCCTTCATAGTGGTTAACTTCATCACCTCCTTCTAGTTGTTACATGAATTGATAAGTCAAAAACTATAGACTCATAAGTAAAATAGCTTGAGTTATGTAAACAAGATCAAAAGGGATCTTACTTTAAACTCTCATAGGTGTCATATTATTATCCTATAAATCAAATTTAAGCTATTCACCCCAATTCTTCTTAACTTCCAAAGTCCTCATGATTTTGACAAAGTTCTTATTACTATATTTTGCTTGCCCATTCCCCTGAGGGTTATAATTAGAAGCATAAGTTAATGTGATTCCATATTATTCACATAATTCCATAAAATGTTTATCTCTAAAACTCATGGAATTATCATCATTTATTTTGATAGACACACCAAATCTACAAATAATGTGATTCAACAGAAAGTCCATGATCACCTTATGTATGGCCTTCTTTATAGGGACCACCTCAACCAATTTTCTGAATTAGTCAATTGAAACCAATATCCCCCTGTGACCAATTATTGATGAATAAATGATATCCCCATCAAAATGCATTCCCACTATCTAAATGGGCCTTCACCCATCACATGTTGTAAGGGGAGAGAGTTAGAAAATTTGCACCTTCCAAAAAAATGTTGACAGTTCTCACATTTTATTACTTTCTATGTAACATCCTTGCATAGTGACAACCACCAATAACTAGCTCTTAGAATCTTATGAGCTATAAATTTAGGTGAAAAGTGAACACCACATACCACAATATGAAAGTATTCAATTAAATCAATAACTTCCTCTTTTACTAGGCATCTTAAGAGAATCCCATATGTATTATTCCATGCTAATCCATTTTTATTCAACAGATACTTTTGGGATATGAGTTTAAGATTTATATTTTTATTCTTATCCATATTAGCAGGAAAACTCAAACCTCTCAAGTAATAAACAATGCCCTTATACCATGGAGACATGTTAACTTTACTCAAATAATCATCAATATTAAAAATAATAGTATTTACCTCCATAGCTTGTAAATTGGTCTAAACCATGAGCTTAGCTATGCCCATCCCCCTCACTAAATTGGTAGTTTACATATCCATGTCATACTCTTGCAACTTGTATACCCACCTACACCTCTTCCTTGATACTTCAATTTGAGTTAAAATATACTTAACCATTATATGCAGGATATATGCAATCCTTATACTTATTTAATAATTCCATGTAGGCTTACTTCTCTTATTCAATCAAGTGAGTAACAAGCCAAATCTTTCTTGGATTTTATTCAATGCCCAAGTTGCATTTAGTCACCTATTTTGAGATAAAGAGATCTCTACTTTTAATTCTATCTACTTTATCAAAAGATGGCACTAAAATTACCAATCCTCTTGTGATGGTGTTTGTCTTCAAATGAAAGATGTCTTTCCAAAGCAAGGTTCCTTTCCCATCATATATTTGGACCATGGATTCCAAATCAGTGATCTAACCCTAAAATTCCACTTCAAATTTGAGAAACCTTTTGATTTGATAATCATCATCAAAGACTTGCCAATGATGAATATTTTTTGGGACTGAAGGTCTAACAAGTACCTCCACTTGATAGTGATAATGAGGGTTCATATTTTCACTTTCAAAATAATAACCCAATCTTAAATTTTTTTAAGCATCCTCATTGAAACTTATATCATGATGACAAATATTGAAAGCATCCTGAAAAGCTAACACATCACATAAAAACAATTGTATTATCTTAACCTTTTATTATTGGTGGCATAAGCATTTTGAAATTGCTTAACCACTAACTCTAAATCACCCTTTATAATTAGACTTATAATTCAATGTTCTTGGTCAATCCTCAAACCAAGCACGAGTGCCTTATATTCTAAAATGTTTTTAGTGAACTCAAAATACATTTTGAAAGAAAAAATAAAATATTTTTTATTAGGGGCATAAAAGACAACCCCAACTCCATTTCCATGTTTGGATCAAACCTCATAAAAACACATTGTCCAAACATCATCACTTTATTTATTATATCCAACATTAATAATAATAGCTTCTTCAACAAAATCTACATTTCCAAAAAAATACCCAACTCCACATCACTGTACATAACCTCATTTAGATCATGTCTTGGATCTTCAACCACATGTAACATTCTATGATCTCTATGAATTTTCACCATCTTACCCTCCAAAGTAATGGTGGCATAAGAAAGGTCCATCTGAACACTACCACCCATGTTGGCAGCCCATTTTCTTGATAATAGCATCAATCACATGGGATGAAAATCCACAACTACCATATCCATGTTAAAAAACTTACCTAGATGAACTACCAATTATGCTACCAATCCTTTAAATAATCCAATAAATATGACTTATATTGATTCCAAAGCATAGAACTTGCTAAAAGCATATCTTATTCTTACTCCAAGCTCATTAAGTACAACTATGGGCATCATATTATAAGAGGCTCTTGAGTCAAACATATAGTTGTGAACAATTAAAACATTAATCAACAAGGTAGTGCAAAAAGGGTCAACATCCAACTTACTTTATATCAATTTATCTCCCAAATAAACCTTTGGGGTTGGTTTAATAACCTCATGTGACTCTTCATTGTCATCCAGGGGTGTTAGGGGTGAATTAATCTCATTGGCAATTGTATTCTTATTAAACTTAAAATATTCAAAAGCCTTCCTTTTGTGTTCTAGTATTCATACCATCTCAATAAGTGGGGTAGTGATTTTTAATTGAATCAATACTTGGGCCATATCACACACACTATATTGAAGAAGGGGAGTATTTTGAGGAAGTGTGATAACATTTTTATTAGGAATATATCCATTTAAATTTAGAGGGGGAACAAGATGGGATGAACTAGCATTTTTAGCAACATTTTTCAAGAGTGGGTTTCTTATTACATCACTTTCACTATTAAAAATACTAGATAACAAAGATGATCTATTCTTGAATAGAACACCTTTCTATTTGATAGTTTGGGAATCAAGCACTCGTTTAGAAGAACTAGTGATCTTTTTGGTTTTTTTAACTTATTTATTTTTATCCCCTACCTTTGGATTTGCATAGGTAGTCTCTTGTGGAGAAACACATTATTTATTACTTCTTAGATTGTATTCTTTCTCTTGGGTGCCTACAACATTAATTAATAGTTTCCTATTTTCAACTAAAGGATTCACCCATTCATATTTTTTAATCATCATAGATCTCAAAATCTCAAAGCCATGATTGGGAAACTCATATGCTTGTGTCATGTTTATATCACAAACAAATTTAGGAGTTGGGACACATCTATTTTAGTATACTCTAAAATTGATCAATGGTATAACATTCAAAATTTTTGTGGAGGTGGATAATTCATTTTGAAATATTTGACAATCAAACATCATAATCTCATCACTTTTAGATGCAAACTTAGGTCCATCTACACATTCATCAACTCTTTCAGCAGTATCACAAGGAGGATGGGGGAGGAATAATTTATCACATCAATAAATATCAAAATCATAGTCCACAACATTAACCTTGGCATTTAATGGATCAAGGACCTCCTTCCTAGCTCCTCTATTCTTATTTTAATCATTTATCTCATATTAGGTAGGTCTCTTCCCTCTATCATTATCTCTATTGTGGAAAGAGGATCTCCCTTATGCTTGATTCTAGTTCTAATCTCTCTCTTAACTAGAGGATCCATGAGAAATCCCCTTCTTAGCTCTGGCCAATTTATATTACATTTCCTTAACAACAGTGTTGTACCCAACATCCCGTTTTTCTCATGAAGAATTGGGGACCCATTCTTTTTTAGATTCAAGCCTTCTTGTTGAGCCTCTCTCATACATGTTTATGTAAATTCTAGGGATGATTTATTATTAATCTTCATACTTTGATAAATGGAATAACTTCAATAACTTCACTAATGCCTTTTAGGAGTTTTCAATATGCAAAATTTTGAGACTTAGGCAATTCAAAGGAATTTATTCAGGGATTTCACTCATCAGACTTTTAGTTTGGGCATCCCATTTAGCCATTTTATTTGATAGGTTTGGTTTTTGGGTTCTATGTTTAAGTATTTTGTCCTATAACTTTTTAGGGTTTACATTTTCAGCACTTAATTTGATTTAGACTTTTGGTCTTTAGAAATTTTGCCTAAAATAAACAATTCTTTTAGAGTTTTGGTGTCAAATTTTTTGTCTAAAGTGATTTCCCCAATACAAATTATATTTATCAGAACCTATACCTTAGACATTTTATTTGAAGGACTTTCAGTTCTTCAGACCTTTTTTGTGATATTTTCTATGATAAACCATAAGGGATTTATATACATATTGTATGATTTGTGATGTAGACAATCTGTCCAATGGAAATAGGTCTTCAAGCTTTTTTGTGGGTTTTTATAAAGATCGATCCCCAACTTAAACCCAAATACCCTATTCCCTAGGATAATACTAGCACTTTCTATACTTAGCAAAGTAAAGTTGAAATATTTCCTAATATTATGTTAAATACCCATGCCAACTTGAACTAATGTTATTTGAACTATATAATAAATATAAAATAAGTAAACATTGGACATTTATGTCACATAAATTACTATTGAATGCAAAATCCTACATATGCAATACACAACCATTAAAGCCTTAATTGCTTTCAAATTAAACTTACACTTGAAGTATATTGCCATTATGAGCCTAATATTAGCTTAAGTGATGAAGAGATTACAGGTGATATAATTATAAAATGAGGTCAAAATTGATCATCTAGATCATATAGCACATATAAGGAAATTACAAACATCACAAAACCTATATCTAGCAATGGCATATTCATCTAGGGCATTTCAAAGAGTAAATGCACCATCTTCATATTCAATCAAAGATTATACAAATTTCATGGATACCAAATTTGATGATACTATATTCGAGAATAGGTACACTAATTATTCATAGTTATGGGATGTAGTAGATTTTATAGACATATTTTCATTAGAAGATGAGATGACACTTACTGATCAACTATTTATTAAAGAATTATTTGCTTTCAAATGAAAAAGTTACATTTTATTACTACCAATTTAGAGGTGATGCCATGCATCAACCTCCTACATGATTTGTTCTTATTGATTAAGATAACTTAGGATGCATTCCTCCATCATTCCAATAATAAAATAGTTGTTGCATGCATTTCAGGAGCTAACTTCCAAAGATACCTATCTTTAAGCATACCTATTACCTACTTCAACAAGCATACATTGATGAAATTCAATGTATAAATCTCAATTGAGAAGGCACTCTCTTCATGGTTACTCCCAGACAAGACTATCACCTAGAAAGGGAAGAAGCTAAATGGTACTATCTCTATAGACAAATTCAAAATGGGGATACACATCAACATGGCTCTTTTAAACTAAATCTATGGTATATTGAGCACCCATTTTTTTAATTTAGATTGGGTGCCATTATTAGACATGATGTTGACCCATGATGTTGTGTTCACCTTTGGAGAGATAATTAAACATTTTCTTATAGAACAAATAATTCATACAGATAAGTACCCCATGCTTGCAGGCCATTTTTTATATGATGTCCTATTTGATAGATGTTATTATGGGACCCTATTATAAATTCCTTAGCAAGTTATGGACTTTAGCCATAAGCTACATCAAAAACATAATTTATGACTACTACCAGTTTAACCATATATATGCCTACACCAAGAAAATGGTTATGATAGCTGAGGATGTATATCCATAGGTTTAGTAAGCCATTCATGGTATGACCCTACCTAAAATTGGATAAAATATTGTAAAGGCATTGGAAGGTAGGGGAGAATATTTCTTGTATCCAAATTTCACTATTATAATGATTTTGGGAAATAGAGTTCATCCCCTATGCCTCCCAAAATATGTGCTAAACAAGATGGTAGAGTAAGAGATCACCTTTCAATTATGGTGGAGTATTGAATAAAATTTGTACAAAGCAAAGAAGAGTTTATTTTTATTTACCATATAGTCATAAAAAAAATGGTGTATACTATGAGGAAGAATTTTTTATAAGTGGGAGGCAAGAAAAAGAGATATCATTTCCCCAAGCTTACACATAGAGATTGGGATCCACATGGTCTTATTCAGAAGCATCTATAGGGAATTAATATCCCTTACAACCATGAGCCCCTATTCATATGATTTTTTATTTATAAATGCAAAGGATGATGAAGATGTTTTGGAGAGGGTAAGGGTTATTAGACTAAAGGAAGATAATTTGAGAATGATCCAAAAATACCCCTCAGTTATTGTAAGAGAATTAGATGGAAATAAGCCTCTTTACAAGGGATGGGATCATTCAAAATTCTGGAGAGGGTAGTTTAAGGAGAAATTTGAGGACTAGGTAGGTTCATCATCCCAAGGAATCCCGTTGAATTAAATCCCAAGACTATGAAGAAAGAACCAAGGATGTCTGAACCTAAAACTAGTATAAGATCATAGGTAGGTGAATCCATCAGTATAGAGTCTGATGAGGAGGAGAAAATAAAAGAAGAGTCAGCTATAAGAATGATTCAAGTGACTACTATTATGCTCTAGGCTTAGATTACTACATTTATTGGGATTAAAACACAAAAGGTAGCTATATTAACCTAATAAAGTCCCCCCACATAGTTAAAGACCCCTCGCATATACATAATAAAGTTGACGACCCATACAAGGAGTCCCATAGTTGAGTCATCTCAAGGCTTGTCTACAATACCACAATACTTAGAAAAAGTAGAGGGAGAGACTATTGTAATAGATGATGTTAGGGATGATTAAAATTTTGATGAAGATTTAGAGATAGTAATAGCTAATTCCATGAGCCTTCAAGTAGAGCCTATTATCCAAAACTAGAAAGCTTTGGTTGAAAGATAATTTAAGAAACAAGAACAAAACAATCTAAACATATGCTTATCTCTGAGAAGAGATGTCTGATTTCCATTTTGTGTTACATCTTCATTTATACATGTTTTGAAGGTGTGGAGAGTATTTGGAAGGTCACCAATCTCAAGGGAGATGAATTGGTTCGACTTCCATGATTTACAACAATACAGAATTTGAGGAACTACTAGTTTTAGAAACTTACTATTTTTAGACTGCACTATTAAAATTGAAATTTGGGACACTTCCATTGGTTTTTATGGGTCAAACTTCATTGATCAAAGCTCAATTCCATCTCATGATGTTCCCCTCATTATTATCTTTCCAACAGTTCAAATGATGAGTCAATTGGAGCTACGGTGCAAAAGTTATGGCTCCCAAAAATTCCATCATCAATTAGGGTGGACCTATCACCCAAATTGTCATCTGAATTGTTGCTCAAATCATTCCTCACTCCTTGAGAAGCAATGGTCCCCATTGCATCAATATTTTTTATCAATTGTGGTATTTGTACTTTTATTTGATTCTTGATGCATACTTGGAAGGGACTGTGATTTATGGAACTATGTAGGGCTTGATTATTCACCATTTCTATCTGACCATCAGTCTATGGATAGAAAACCATGAACTTCTTCAGCTTGATATCTATTTTCTTCTATTGTTGTGTTTTTTGTGTAGTCAGGGCTATAACATTAACCCTTTTGGATTCTTGTGGCTTGATCACCATGAGAACAAATTTCTTGGCACTAATCAGAGAGACAGATGTAGAAGGTGGTACCTCTGGTACCCTATAGCATCGTGTTCCAAGAGTGAGAGTAATCCTTTGAGTTCTTAATTCATATATGCCATGCCAATCATACATGAATGGCTGACTAAAGAGTATGTCACAAACATCTAGATTGACCACATCACATAAGACCTCATCTTGGAAGGGTTTTATTGCATATGAGAGAAGACATTGGTGGGTGACACAAAGGTTTCTCCCTGGACTCAACCATCTAATACTATATGGCTTTGGGTGAGGCTTCATGGACAAATTTAGGCTTTTCACAACATTAGAAAAGATTAAATTCTTTTGACTTCCACTATCAAGAATGAAATGCAGAGGCTTACCTTTCACCCATAACTTAGAGTGAAACAACCTTTCCTTATCATCTAGCCTCTCCTCATGGGTCTGTGATGAAGCAACAATGGCTTCAGGCTCAGCATCTATAATCTCTTCTTCAACCTCTTCAACTGTAGGGTCCATATGAGGCAAAACAGTACATGTTGAGGATTGTGACTCAGAAAGTAGGGACTTGATGGCTCGACATTCTTCTTTTTAGTGAGTTCCAGATTTGTGATAATCACACCATTTCCCAACCTTTCCTTCCTTTTGCTTCCAATTTCAGCCTCATGTTTGAAATTCTTTGTCACTTCTCCATTTTCAAGGATGAATCTTCATATTCATTATTCCATGCTTCTGGTCAATCTTCACTATGACCTTATACACCTCACCAAGGGTTTCCAAATTGAAGAGTTCTATTTCTCCCCATATGTACCATTGTAGTCTGCCATGATATTTGAGAACCTTGTGTTTCTCACTTTATTGGATGCCCAATCTTACAGATAGAGAATGAAAAATATCAGTGTAATATTGAACACATTATTCCTTACCTTGGTGATGTTGTTGCCACTCTATATACAGATCATCATATGCTCCAATGGGGTAGTATTATTCCTTCATAGCTTCTATGAAATCATCCCAAGTAGGTTATATCTCAAGGCCAATTCCATCTGCATTGAATCTCTTTTTATACACTTCCCACCAATTTTTGATAGGCAATGATGCTTTCAAAAGAGCAAAAGTGATCTTCTCTTTATCAGTGAATTTATTTATAGAAAAATAAAAATATAATTGATCCAACCAATTTTCTACTGCATCAGCATTGATTTTGCCTTCAAATGTAGGGATATCAAAATTCACCTGAACCTTGAAGTGTGTTAGGGCACTAAAAGAATGTGGGGGTACAGATGAGGAGCTATAATTTCCCATTGAGATTTTTTGGAGAATTTGAGAAAATTTTTGTAGCATCTGTGCTTGCAACTGTTGGAGGGCTTCATTCACCATTTCCTTGAAAAGATCGGATGTCTCAGTGTTGTCCACCATTTGAAATCATTTGGAGTGAATAGGTGGATAGTCTGTTGGTTCTATTTTCCACCCAAGATTCCTATAATCTAACCTCATCCTTAGGATCATACACTCCAAAGACAAACCACTCTGATACCACTGATCCAAAACTCAAAAGCTTTGGTTGAAAGATAATTCAAGAAATAAGAACAAAATAATCCAAACATATGCTTATCTCTGAGAAGAGATGTCTAATTTCCATTACAGGTTACATCTTCATTTATAAATGTTTTGAAGGTGTGGGAAGGATGTGTAAGGTCACCAATCTTGAGGGAGATGAATTGGTTTGACTTCCATGATTTACAACAATATAGAATTTGAGGAATTACTATTTTTAGAAACTTACTATTTTTAGAATGCACTATTAAAATTGAAATTTAGGACACTTCCATTGGGTTTTAGGGGGTCAAACTTAATCAATCATAGCTCAATGCCATCTCAAAACATTCCCCTCATTATTATATTTCCAATGGTTCAAACAGTGAGTCAATTGGAGCTACGGTGCAAAAGTTATGGCTCCCAAAAATTCCATCATCAATTGGGGTGGACCCATCACCCAAATTGTCATCTGAATTGTTGCTCGGATCAGCCGATAGCACAAAGTTACCTAGGTAACAATATTTCATGAGTGTTCCTTTATATTTTATTTATATATTTTACCATGTTCTTATTTCATCTATGTTGAGGACACCTAAGGTGGAAGTGCCTACTGACACCTCCATTGACCTCTGCTCCTCAACCACATTTACTCAATTCCCCCTTCTCACCCCTAAGGTTGAGAAGGATGTTTCCACCACTTCCATTGATCCATAGTCTACTTCCAACTCATCCTTCATGCCTACCTCCTTTGTCCCTTATGGTACTACCACCATTTGATCCATAAAAAAGAATAAGGTGTCTATAAAGGTACAAACTATCATGTCCACCCCACAATTGCATATCCAGGCCACTCATATTTCCCTTCCCATGTCATCCACCACCTCCATAGAAGAGACTATTGAGGTAAGTTCTAGAATGGGAAGGAAGGCCAAGCCTTAATTGATCATAGTCCATCCACTCCCTCAATTCAGAGGATTGGATTGATCTAAGATCATTTGGCCTTCCCTACCTAACACCCTTATCAAAGCCCAAAAGAAACAACCAACTATTTGAGATACTAAGGAAGACATTATTGTCACAAACTTAGATACATCACACTTGGATATTCCTCCATAGGATGTAGACTTAATAATAAAGGCTTCCAAAATGCCTAGCTTTAATATCACTGAACTCCCTTCTATCTCCACTCTATTTGACCCAACATTTGGTAGCATACATAAATTGAAGAAGAGGAAGTTGGAGGATGACATAGGCATAGATATAATTCTTAAGGAAAGAGACAAAGTATTCTCCCTTATCAAGAGGTAAAATAGGTAGCTAGGATAGTCTCCCTATGTTGAGAATCTTGTAGACCTAGCCGAAGCACATAAGGATGTTTTAGTAGCCATCCATAAAGGCACAAAGATGTCTCAACAAGAGTTATAATCTTAGGTATAACAATTGAAGTAGGACAAGATCATGCATATCCCTATAGGTGCAATAATAACTTCCAAATGTTACAAATCCTTAAAGGCATTAGGGTTTATGAATGTAGATCTGGCCCCTCATGTGAATAATATAACTAATTGTATAATTATTTGATAGATGATAGTGTTAAGTTGAAGATGTTATTTGTATACATAGGTAATAAAATATATAGTCATCTGGACCTAATGATAATACTAGAGGCATCCAATGCCTTGAAATTGATTTTCATAAGGTAGAAAGAGGCATGGGAATGATTAAAATTAGATGGGGATTTAATCCCCAAATATTAGGCACATGAGGCCCAAATTCTTTATATTTTTTATGATTTGAAGCTACCAAGGGTAAAAGACACCATAAACAAATTGATTAGTAAGATCAATTTTGATAAACTCATTCAGGAAGTGATGGATAAATTCAAACAAAGTTTACAAGGATTTACATTGAAGGAGATAGAATCTGAGTTAAGTGTTTCTCAAAAAAAAGTTACTAAGGTAGAACTATTCAAGAATAATTTCTAGATGACCAAGGCCAAACATGCAAGACTCCTAGGCCAAGATAATAAAATTCACTAACCACCTCTAATTAACTTGAGTATCATATGAAAACAATTTGACATAGCAAATAAGTGTTATCAAGAGAATGAAGTGAGGAAGAAGAAGTCTCAAATTGCCACTTCTAGTATCGCATCAATATCTATAGCTATAGTTTCCACTGCCCTAACTACTACACCAAAAAAAGTACATGCAACTATTCAGACTATGTAGCCTCAATGAGGCTGAGATTTTATGTATGTACAATTTTATAAATGGCATATACGTTTATGGTTTCCTTGTAGTTCAATATTTTTATTGTAAATTTGCCTTTGTCTTTTGTACACAAGCACACATTGTACGGTTTTAAAAAGGTCAAATTATCTAATGGATAATTATAAGTTTACTCTTATATGATTTTAACTACAATTAAAAATTATGTTCTAGCTACCATATGTAAATGACCTTTTCATGAACTTGGAAGATGAGGTGACCCCTTCCCCAGTCGTATTTAAACAATTGTACTCCATTAGTTGGAGTGGGGGTCAAAACATTTTCAATAGACAAGAGTAACATCAATTTTGATTCTTAGTGAATGTGTTTGTGTATTCTCTCTCCAATTTATGTGTAATTGGGCTTATCTTTTTTATTGTATCATTTAATAATCCTTAGTGTTAAAAATATGTGAATGGGTTCTTAATTATCTTGATTGATGTACTAATCCTAGATGTGCAACAACTATTGAAAGATTGGTAAATTATGTTAATAATGACAATTAAGTTGATTGATTTATGTTTTTAAGTGTGTAGAAGTGATTTCTTTGATATAGTTTTCTTGAAAAATCTACCTCAAATACCTCATTATCCCAAGCCATAATCTCCAAATTAAGGGTGTGCAACAAGTGCTCTAAAAGGGGTAACCTTTGACTAAGGCTTATGAGTTTCCTATATCAATATCTCCTTAGACTTATAAACTATGTCTGACTATGTGTGTGCAATAGCTTCTCACAATAGTTATTGGTTTTGAAAGCACTTGTCCATTTAGAAACTAGGCAGAGAGGTGATTCTTACAAACCATAGAGTATTCTTTTTTGCCTTACCCTTCCCTCTTTTTTGAGTTTTTTTTTAGATCTACCCACTTTATATTAGAAATCAGTGATCCATCCAACTCACTTAGGAATTCAACATCCTCTAGAGACCACACCTCCATCTAGAAAACCTTGTCAACAACCCACATGCCCTACCAGTTATTCCATAAATAGGTTATTAAGACCACATACCTACAACTCATACCCTGGAGTGGAGTTTACCTCCATTGAGATCTTAAGATGTTAGAGGTTACCTCATTAACTATGGTGTGTGTGAAAACTACATCAACATTTATATTAGTGATAAGAGGGTTGAATATCTGATAATAGTAGTATCCTTTGCATAGGGTTACACTGGAGTCACCTAGGAGAGTGACTAGATCTAATTTCTAGGCTAGTTTTCTAGTCTCACCCCTATCAAATCATAGGAGACATAGAACTATACCAATAACACCAGTTCACAACAATCTACCTCCTCCAACTGGGAACCCTTTACCTATAAGGAACCATTTATCTATTAATCATGTAATGGCTCAACCACCTTGGTTAGTTGGATCTTCTATTGCCATCTTAGGAGACATGCATGATTTACAAAAGAATCTTGAGAAGTATTTGCCATCCTTTTCTCCTTCAAGAGCAAGGACAATGGAAGAACATATCAAATATTTTAGTGTTACTTTGAGTAAATGAATGTTGTAGATGAATATGTTGCATGTAGATTATTCCCATTTACATTAATGTATGTTGCTTATGATTGGTATTTAAATATAATGGATAACTCCATCACTTCTTGGGTTGAGTGTCAAGACACTTTTCTTGCATAATTTGGATAAGTTACCAATCCTAGTTTGGTATATCAACACTTCATTATCATGAAGAGAGATCCTAATAAGCTTATCCTTGATTTCAAATCAAGGATTCAAAAAGTGTATAACTGGTTGAACCCAAGGTGTAAAATAGAAGCTGCATTAACATTGGAAATGTATAAAAACACTCTAGAACTAATCACTACTATGTTCCTAAGAAGAGAAACCATGGTCAATAATTTGGTGCTAGCATATGAAGAGGCCATCAATTTAGATAGGTGGCTCAATCCTCATATGACTGACACACCTTAGGTCACTAATGGCTTCCCAACATTGAACCTGATACCACATGTAAAATAGAACATTATAGACTTAAATTAAAACTAGATCTACACACTACCTCCATTGACACAGAAAACATAGTTGAACTACAACTTATTTAATAATCATGCATCAGGTAATAGTTACCATTAAATCAGTAATAAGATACACTTCCCACTACTATTTTACAAGGTACTAACTCTATAAAGGCAAATATAGATTCTATTCAGAAGATGGTTCAAAAGCTAAATAATGACTTCTTAAATATGGAAAGGAGGATTGGCAACTCTAATGGCCCAATTGGTAATCAAAACACTATATTCTAGAGATATAACCAACCATTCAAAAGGCTTAAGAATAATATGAAGAAGCCTAACAAGATCCTAGAGATCAACATAGAAGAAACAATGCTTCCCAATTGGTGAAAAATTCATAATACTTTTGAGCATGGTGAGATCACCTACATTGAATTTTGTGTAGCATTCTAAATATTTCAAAGAGAGGTGGTTAGATAAGACCAAATGCGTAATCCACCCAAACATCATCTAGATCTTATCCCTTCCAACACTACCATATTCTTTACAACTCATGAGTTTCCATTTCAAGTGAAGATGACAATGAGCCAAGGGATAACACAGACAAAATTTACACTTTTTAGTGATTTCAAAAAGGTGACTACAATCTAAAAAATAAGTATCCACTCACAATATCAACTCTTCCAAATACTACTACAATTTTTCCTAATCCTAAAGCTAATAATAATCCACCTCTTCCAAGAGGGATTGATCAGCCGCAGACCAAGGAGGAACCTAGCAAGGGAGGATATAACATTTTCAAAGACATGAAGAAGATCAAAACAAATATAACTATTCATGAGTTAGATCAGATTACTAAATAAAAGGAGCTACTCTATAGGTCTAGTATGGGGGAGATACTTATAGATAAAGCAAAAGTATTGTGGATAAATTGAAAGCATCCAAAACCAAAGTTATATACAAGATCAAGATATAAGTTCTACCCTTTTTGTTGACTATCAGGTTATTCAATAAGAATATGCATAGTTGTTTAGTTGATTATAGAGCATCTTCAACTATCATGCCTACTTTCATATGCTAAAATCTTGGTTTGATGCCAAACCCTTCAAATAGGTCAGTTTCACAATCAAATAAGATAGTATTCCCTATAGTTGGTGAATTGAGGGACATACATATTCAAGCAGCATCTAAATCATGAGTCCAGATGACTATTGATATCCTTATAGTAGATATACCTGAAGGCTATGGATTATTGTTGAGTAGAGATTGGTCTAAAACACTGAATGGATATCTTTATACAAAATTTTATCGTATATGGATTTCATGGAGAGGAATTGAAAATCAAATTAGAATTGACAAGAAGCCAAGAATGAAGTATCACATCATAGAATACTATGTAAATAATGAATAGGTAAAGTATGAGTCTCCTAGCCTTGGTGTTTATACTTTTACTACTCAAAATCAAGTACAAAATCTAGAACCTAAAGGTTCCACATAAATATGGACTTTAAAATTTGATGGTGCTAGATCTAATCAAAGATCAGATGTAGGAATCAAGCTAATTGATCCATAAGGTAAAACATTTTTTTAGCATACATATTAAATTTCCATGCATGAATAACAGAGCTGAGCATGAGGCTTTAATTTTGGGATTACAATTCACACTTAAGGACAATGTAAATCAAGTATAAGTATTTGGTGACTCAGAGCTTGTAGTTAACCAATTCAAAAACAAATATCAATGCAAGTTATTTTATTTGATATAGTACAAACATAGGGCATGGGACTTGATCAAAATATTTTAATCTTTCAACATATCATCACTTTTCAAAGAGCAAAATCAAGTGGTCAATTCGTTAGTTGATGTTGCTATTGATCTGGATCCCCTCAAAGAATCTAAAGCAAAGAGGTTCTCTATTGAAGTAGTGCCTTTTCCCTATGTTCTTGATAACATATACAATCTCTAAGTCTTTGATGATGACCAAAAAATTATTTAGTTTCTAAAAAATTTAGGGGAATTTGAGTCCCAAATCATTGATGATAAGGATATTAATCACCTATGTAAGGAGTATTCAGACATGGGAGGCATTATCCAACTCAAATAAAATCATATCCCGGTTCAGTTGGTTTCTTTAAAAAGGTCATTTAATATAGACCCTCAAGCTCAATAGTTTAGGTAGCCCAAGGTTAATGAATCATATTTCAAAAACTAAAATCTAGGAGATGAACATATCCCATGTTATGTTAATATCAGTCTTAGTTGCACCCCAAAATAGAGGAAGTGAATGAAGGATTTAATTATCCACTATAAAGATGTCATTGCTTGGACATATTAATACTTGAAAGTATATGACTTGTAGGTCATTACTCATATGATTAAATTGAAGCTATATCATAAGCCATTTAGATAGAGGTAAAGACTAGTAAATCCTATTCTAGAGCCTCTCATCCGAAGAGAAGTGGAGAAGCTATTAAGTGCAAAAATCATCTTTCAAGTAAGAAATTCTACCTAAGTGGCTAATTTGGTTTGAGAACGAAAGAAGAATGGTGAGATTAGACTATATGTGGATTTTAGTAACCTGAATAAGGCTTCTAAAAAAGACAATTATCCCCTCCCATCTCTAGATGAGGTGATGCATATAGTAAGTGGTTCTAAAATAATGTCCTTCTTGGATGTATTTTCAAACTATAAAAAAGTATTGGTGTAACCTAAAGACATAATGAATATTGTGTTTACTACAAAATGTTGAATGTATGCATATAAGAGGATGCAATTTGGCCTGATAAATGTAGGGGCTACTTTCTAGCATGCCATAGATTATGCATTCAAAGGACTGATAGGAAAATGCATAATCATCTACATGGATGGTCTTATAGTATTTTAAAAGAATAGGAAGGATCACATAAGTCACCTACAATCCATATTTGAAATATGTAGAAGGTTTGGTATTTAACTAAACCCAAACAAGAGCATATTTAGAGTAATTGAAGAAAAGATTTTGGGGCTCATCATCACCAAGGATGGGATCACCATTGATCCAAATAGAATTCAAAGAATTTTAAGGATTGCACCACCAAATAGAAATAAGGAACTCAAATTATTTTTTAGAAAGATTAACTTCATAAGGAAGTTAATATCAAGATTTGTAGAAAATTTTAGACCTATAAATACTATGCTCAAATAGGATGATAAAATAGAGTGGAAAATTGAAGCTTGAAAGTCCTCCCTGGACATTAAAGATGCAATATCATAGGCTCCACTACTAATCAGTCTAGATTTCAATAAAGATTTCTATCTATATTTATTTAATTTATAACATATAATTGTTGTTGTTATAATACAAAAGAAGAACAAAATTAATCATCTAATTGTGTTCATGACCACAAATTTGAAAGATGAATAGCTTAAATATTCTATGATTGAGAAATAGATTTTTGCCCTAGTTAAAGTAGTAAACAAATTTCAACATTATATCTTGAGGAATAAAACTATTGTCATTGTTCTTGAACTAGTAGTCAATTTCACTCTATCATAAAACAAGCTAGGAGAATGCCAAAGCAAATGGATGACCAATCTACAAAAATTCAATATAGAGATCAATCTTACAAAGATCATTCAAGGTCAAGGCATTATTTAACTTATGACTAAACTAGATCCACATATCACCATTGAAGTGTTATGTGAAGCTCAAGTATCTAAAGGAGAGTGGTATACTAATATAATACAATATCTACTTATAGAGAGAGAACAAGATCTTTGAGGCTCAAAGCTACTTAGTACATGGTCAAGAAGGGGGTCCTCTACTAAAAAAACTATGAAGGTATTTATCTTAGGTATGTATCCACAAAGGAAGCTAAAGAGATTTTATAGAACTTACATCTGAAGATAGGCAGTGGTCATCCTTTTAAAAATACCACAACCCATTATATCTTAAGAATGGGCTACTATTGGCCAATAATTTAAGGATGCTCATGCTCATGTAATACCATACCAATAATGTCAATTTTTAGATAAAAGAGAAGTACACATAACAATTCCTTTACAGCCAATCATTGAAATAAGTTCATTTACTCAATGGGGTTTAGACTTCATTGGTATCATCAACCCAAATTCATTAGCAAGCCATAAATTTGTACTTATTGTTACTGACTACTGCACTAGATGGACTAAAGCCATAGCCATGAATAATTGCAATGAAAAAGATTTGATTCACTTATTGGAGGGACACATAACAAATAGATATGGCACACCTATTTATTTGGTTTGGGATAATATACTAGTTTTTATCTCATTATAATTTATTGAGTAGGCACATGATAACCAAATTATTATCAGGTCAGCCTCTAACCATTACCCCTAAGGAAATGGATTTGTAGAATAAATGAACAAGAATATGATAGATGTAATTAATTGATCAACAAGGGATAAGGCCAAGGATTGGCACAATTTATTAAATTATGCTCTTTGAGCAGACCAAATAAGATACAAACAAGCCCTTAAAACCTCACCCTATCTATTAGTGTATGGATGTAAGCCTATATTCCCAATTATGTCAAATTTATCCACTTATCAGTTCATCTAGGATTACATGGAACCATGTGATAAAGTAGAGTCAAGATTTTTGAACATAATATAAATGAAAAATTCAAGTACTAAAGCCTTAAAAACATTCAATAACTACCAAGATGTGGTCAAGAGGTGGTTTGATAAGAGAGTGAAGATCAAAGTATTCAGGATTTTAGATCTAGTGCTACTTTGAGATAAAGCCCATGAGAATAAAGGACAACATGATAAGTTTTCCCCACTATGGATTAGACCATACTAGATTTTAGAGATCATGGGAAATAATGCATTTTATTTTAAGGACCTTTAAGGTAACGAGATTACATATCCAATCAATGGACAGTTCTTGAAGCACTAATTCAAGGCTGTGTCATCTAAAAATATTATTGATTGATGAGGGACAGATAGATGTAGATGTAGGATTAGATAGTTCTTTCTTTCTTAGAGTAGTTATTTCAATTTGTTATATTAATTTCCTTCTTTATTAAGAGTAGTTTCCTACTTTCTTAGAGTAGTTGTTTTGCTTTCTTAGATTTGTTTCCTAATTTATTAGAGTATTTTTTTAATTCTTTCTTTGAGAATCCAAATTTTGTTTGCTCTAACCATGACTAAGCTCAAAAATCTAAACCAACTGAGCTTATGAATTGTAGGAAAGGGGAAAATTTTAAAAAATTGGCAATTTGAGACTAGTTTATAGATTGGGCATATTTCTATGTTTTGAGTCTTTAGGATAAAGGTATGTAATTATGAATTATTCTGGATGGTGTCATAATTGAATAATTTCACCAAGTATGTGAAATTTTCTCTCACATTACTTCATACACATTTATAAAGTTTTTTTATTTTACTAGATCAAGTACACTTATCATATTAAATACCTAGTGGAAATGACAATTCTAGGTATAGATGTGGCTAGCAAGGATGTTTTGGTAATTATTTATTTAATAATTATACTGGATCACTAGGGTTCTAACTCATCTCTTTCCATTAAAAAAAATAACCGATGGGTTCAAAAGAGTGAAATCATATCTAAAAATAATCAAAAAGGGCTCACATGATGAAATAAGGCCAATGTACCACACATCATGATTAAGATAAAATAATGGAAAAGAGAAGAAAAGGATACTAAGGTGTCTATATCAGGGTTATGGATGCATATCTAGTAGTATAAAAATGCCTAATTTTCCCTTGATTTAATGGGCTTTAATAGATAGTAGAACAAAACTTATAGCTTCATCAATCCTTCTAAAAAATCATCACAAGAGGGGTTAAATGAACTAAACATTTGACACACATATATCCAAAAAAAATTGGAAGGCAAGTATGTTCTGTGAATCAGCTTAGGAGACTCTTTCATATTTCTATGTTAAGGATTCTTCTATGACACACTTCTTGATTGATTTAAGGATTGATAACCAAAGTTATGGGTTACTAAATTTCAATACTATTCCCCCTATAATTTTCCATTTGTTGTACCTAACATTCCCTTTTTCTCATAAATAAATGGGGACCCACTCTTTTTCAAATTTAGGCCTTCTTGTTGAGCCCCTCTCATACATGTTTGTGTAAATTCTAGGGATGATTGATTATTAATCTTCATAGTTTTAGAAATGTACATGGTATTCATGTATTATTTTATGGACTAAACTCACTAATGCCTTTTGGGAATTTTGAATATGCAAAATTTATAGTCTTTTTGGAGGAATTTATTTGGGGATTTTACACATTGGAATTTTTGTTTGGATAATTTGTCCAGTAGGTTTGCTTTTCAAGTTTTCTATTTCAATGTTTTATCCCATAAATTTTTAGGGTTTAATTTTTCAATACTTACTTTCATTCCTAATTTTGGTATTTATAAAATTTTCTCTAAACAAACAATTATTTTGTAGTTTTGGCGCTCGACATTTGGTTTAAAACAATTTCTCTGATACAAATTATTTTGTCTGATGGAATTTTGGGTCTTCAAAACATTTGTTGTAGATTTTTTTTTTGATAAAACCTAAGGGATTTATATACATGTTATGGAATTTGTTCTATGGACATTTTATCTAATGGAAATAGGTCTTTAGGATTTTTATTACATGTCTTTTATAAATATTTACCCCCAACATAAACCTGAACAACCTATTTATTAGGACAATACTAAAACTTGTTATACTTAGCCAAGTAAAGTTGAGATATTTCCTAATAATATGTTAAAGACCGCCACCAACTTGAACTAACATAATTTGAATTATACAGGAAATATAAATGAAGTGAACATTGGGCGTTTATGTCACATGCATTGTTATTCAATGAAAAATCCTATATATGGGATATATAGTAATTAAAGACTTCATTTATTTCAAATCAAACTTATACTTGAATTCTATTTCTATCTTGAGACTAATATTATCCTAAGCAACAAAGAGACTACAAGTGAAATAGCGATAAAATGAGGTCAGAATTGATCATCCAGAGCATCTAACATGTCCAAGGAAACTATAAACATCATAAAACCTATATCCAACAATGGCATCTTCATCTAAGGAATTTTAAGGAGCAAATCCACCATCCCCATATTTAATTAAGGATTCTACAAAGTTCATAGATGCAATGTTTGATGCTACTATATTCAAGAATAGGTACACTAACTATTTAGAGTTATGGGATGTAGTGGATTCTATAGATTTATTTTCATTAAAAGATGAGATGATACTTGTTGATCGACTATTTTTTAATAAATTTTGGATTTCAAATGATAAAGGTTATATTTTTCCATTACCAAGTTGGAAGTGATGCCATGCATCGACGTCCTACGTGATTTATTATTCTTGGATAAGATAACCCAGGATGTATTCCTCCATCATTATAATAATAAAATAGTCACTGTATGCACTTTAAGAGCTGAATTCCAAATATACATATCTTCAAACATACCTATTACTGATTTAGACAAGCATACATTGCTCAAGTTCAATTAAAAAATCTTAATTGGGAAGGTGCTCTCTTCATGGTTACTCCCAGACAAGACTATCACCTAGAAAGGGAATAATCCAAAGTGGACTATCTCTATAGAAAAATTTAGAATGGGGATATGCATTGGCATGACTATTTTGAACTAACTCTATGGTATGTTGAGCATCTATTTTTTTAATTTAGACTAGGTGTCATTGTTATACATGATGTTGAACCATGATGTTGTGATCGCCTTGGGAGATATAATCATCCTTCATCTTAGAGACAAATAATTCACAAAGACAAGTACCCCATGCCTTTGGGCCATTTTGATATGATGTCGTATTTGATATATGTTGTTATGGGAACATGTTACAAATTCCTTGGTGAGTTATGGACTCTAGCCTCAAACTATATCAAAAAAAGAATTTGTGACTACTACTAGTTTATGCATATATATGCCTACACCAAGAGCATGGTCAAGATAGCTAAGGATGTATATCCATAGGTTTGGTAAGCCTCCAAAATTGGAGATAACATTTTAAAGATGTTGGAAGGTATGGGAGATTATTTATCATATCCAAATTTCACTATTATAATGATTTGGGGAAATAGAGTTCATCCCCTATGTGTTAGGATTGTGGAGCTAAAAGCTTCACTGATGCAAACAGGAGTGGAGGTTGCAGAATGAGTTGCTGAGTGTCTGAAGTGTTTGGCGTTGGTCTGGCCAACCGGCGTCGGCAGGGTGAGACAGGAAGGCAACCGATGTCGGTCATATATCGGCCGGCGTCGGCGACCCCAGGCGGACAGGGACCGACGTCGGTCGCCTGTGTAGTTCGACTGTGAGTTATTTACGGGCAGTGAACTAATGAACCAAGAGTTTGCATGATGAGTGCTAATTTTAGACTCATAGCTGCGGATCTAATTATGGTAATTAGATGTCTAATCATTGTTTGGATGAGATCTATATAATAGACTCATGGTTGTATTGTAAAAGTGTGCTAGGGAGTAAGAGAGCATAATTATAAGCTCCTTCTGTGTGTGAGGTAGAGCTATGGTGCGTTCCTCCTAGTGCCACAGTACCAGGTGTGTTGGTGCTGGATTGGAGAGCCAGCTGGGTTCTTCAATAAGTAAGATCGTTGATCTGCAGGTCTATGTGTGTGCAAGGTCGAGGTTCACAGGTGATTGGAACCATTGCTTGATTTGCAGGTGTGCAAGGTCATACAGACAGCAACACAACAGGGAGCAGTATCAGGCAGGATCTACTTGGAGTACAGGTGTGTACTCAGATAGAGCAAGAGGAAGGCAAGGGAGTTCCTTCCATAAGTATGGTCTGTTGAAGTGTAGGGTATTGCAGATTCATGGGAGATCTACTTGAAGTACCTTGAGTACTTGTGGAGCACGTGGAGTGCTTGTGGAGTGCGTGGAGCACTTGCGGTGTGCGTGGAGCACGGGGAGGTGAACACCAACTCTGTATTTGAGTTGGGTGTTGGGACCTGTGAGAGGGAGAGCTTTGGGGAGAAGAATTACTGTTCACTTGAGGCGTGGGAAACCTCTGTAAGGTGGTGGAGAAGAAGTGGCATCTTCTTTATTGTATTCTTTTCTGTATAAAGTGTTAATACAATTTGGTATTGTCTCTCACATGCTGTGTTATTCTGAATTCTAGTTACTTGGTGAATCTGGTTAATTTCCGCATATTAAGTTGCTTGGTATTAGTAATCAAACTGTGTGCTTCCGGTGTACACCCTCTCCCAACACTATGCCTCCCAAGATATGTGCTAGACAAGATGGTAGAGAAACAAATTTCTTTTTAGTTATGGTGGAGTATTGAAGAAGATTTATCCAAAGCAAAAAAGAGTTCATTTTTTGGCCATCATATATTAATAGATAGAATGGTGTATACCATGAGGAATCATTTTAGAGAAGTGGGAGGCAAGAAAAAGAACTATCATTTCCCCACACTACCACACATAGACTAGGATCCACATGGTCTTATTTAGAATCATCTACGGGGGCTTAATAACCCTTACAACCATGAGCCATGTTCATATGATTTTATATTTCTAATTTAAAAGGATTATGAAGATGTTTTGGAGAGGGAAAGGGTTGTTGTAGTGAAGGAATATCATTTGAGAATGATCCAAGAAGACCCCTCAATTACTGTAAGAGAATTAAATGGTAATAAGGATCCTTAAAAGGGATGGAAGCATTCAAAATTTTGGAGAGGGAAGTCTAAAGATAAATCTAAGGACCAAGAAGGTTATTTATCTCAAGGACTCCCTTTTAAATTAAATCTCAAAATTATGAAGAAAGAGCTCAAGCTGCCCGAAACTAGAACTAGCAGAGGAGGATAGGCAGGTGACCCCATCAGTTTAAATTCTAATGAGGAGGAGAAAACATAAGAAGATTTAGTTGTGGGAATGATTCAAGTGATTAATTATATGCCCCAAGATTAAATTTATATATATATTGGGATATAAACACAAGATGTAGCTACATCAACCCAACAAAGTTCCCACACATAGTTGAATACTCCTCTTGTATACATAAGAAAGCTGAGGGCCCTTATAGGGAGTCCCATAGTCGAGTCATCTCAAGGCATACCTACTATAATAAAAACCTCAATATAGGTATATGGAGAGACTATTGTAATAGAGGATGTTAGGGATGAAGAATATTTTGATGAGGATTTGGAGCTAGAAATAGCTAAGGCCATGAGCCTTCAAGCAGATCCCAAAACACAAAGTTCCCAAGGTACTCAATATTTCATGAGTGTTCTTATTATCAATCAAACCTTACACCCATTAAATCATAATAATTGGTTTAGTGAGACAATGGTAACATCTCCAAAGTTGTGAGACCCTTTCACTCCTTGGGATGAACCTTTGGAGTACGCCAGATTCCTTCTATTTTAAGTGCACCAGTTTAAGATCAGCATGCAAACCTAAAGAGTAGAAAGTTAAATTTAACACTAATCTAAACCTAATATTTTGAGGTAAAATGGAAGGATAAAGTAAGATAATGATAAAATAAATAAAGGGTGATGCACTAAGAATAGATCAAGTGCCCCTGCTACCTTAATCAATACACTATACATTTTTGAGAATGAGACAATATCACACAGACTCTACCAAAGATACTCTAAATGCATAAGTATTTCATATGGAGGTGTGAGAACACATCACATCATTAAGAGGGAAAAATGTTATCTATAGACACTACCTATGTTGACCCAAATGTTCACAAAATATGACCTATAAGCAAGTTCCAATTTTTGCACAGAGGTGCTAGGAATGAACAAAAATGAGAGGGGTAAACATTACCGATAGATAAAGATCAATAAACACAAATAACACATATAATAAAATAATAATTAAGGGAGGTGAACTCAATTTTCATTAAATTAAAATGTTTAATCAACATAATTTTTCTTGGAGGGAAAATTTTTGTAACATTTATGTGCTTAAAAAGTCCTTTACAATGATAAATCTATCTAATTATATAGGCAATTAGAGAGATCATGGTCATTATTCACTCTCACGCACTATTGGGGAAGTTAAAATATTAAATAATTATTGGGGAAGTATTTTAGAAGTGAATGCATGTCCAGTCTTTGAATTTTCGGAAGTGACACCCGATGTCGGTAATCATCTTTGCATTAAAGTTCATATATCTGTCAAATCAATACACTGCTTTGGCTGTAAATTTTACAAATTTAATTTTACACTTTTAAATTTTAAATCAAAATAATTATAAATAGGGAGAATTAATATTTTAAAATAAACAAATGTCATCTAAAATAGAGCTTTTGGTCAAAATATATGGTTAAAAAACCAACATGTAGTCGCACAGCTGCATTAACACCTTTAGAACATGAAAAAAATAGATAATTATAGCATAAGATATGATAAAAACCCATCATATCTTAGATCATCAAAAATATATTTAAAATATTCTAAAAATATTAATTTTTTTTTTAAATGATTAAAATAACCTCTACGACCTGCCTTCTAAGTGTTTTCTGGTAAAATGTTGGCTGAGTGATAAATCTTCCTAGAAAGGTCACTTTGCACCATCATAACTTTTCATTAGAGACTTTCATAGATACAAAACCAAGTGAATTACCTTGTCATAATATTAGAGTAAAATCATGAAAATTTTCATGAAATTTATAATTCATTTTCTCTTGCAAAAATGGGAATCGAAAGTGCTCACTGGGCAAATTTAGCAACTAGAAATAGAAAATTGGCTAAGTAAAAATCAGCGTAAAATCCAATTTTCATAGCTATGCATTTTTCATGTGTGAGTTAATTTTTTGAAAAAAAATTACCCTAATTTTATCCCCATCTTTGGATACCATAATTCTATATTTTAATAATATTAGACTTGATTTGCTCCTCTGTAATGATGTTTTAAAAGTGTTGTGCAGGCTGAATTAACACCTAGAAACACATAAAAATATGCATACTACGTAGTTTTCATTATTTCATATATTTCAAGTGAATAATGAATTTATAAAACCACATTACCAATTATATTTTATTTACATTTATATACTCTCATAAAAAATTTGGAGAGAAAATAACATGATTTAGTAGTGCAAAACTTGTCCCAAAAAGCATTATACAGGTTGATTTTATACAGAGACTTTTAATTTTTTAACAAGGGATCAAGGTGACTTAAAGATCTCAAAAATTTATGACATTTGTGGTCATCTTGTATGATAAGTGGATATCTATTATCTTTAAGTAATCCATTTGACATGGAGTCATAGAAGCATCCAAAACTCCTCACATTCAAAAAATGCAAGACAACTACAACCTACCTAGCCTTGCACCTGAGCCAATATATTAAAACTAAAAGTGCACCCCAACAAATTAGAAAATAAAATAAAAAAATTATGACATAGGCACTAAGATGTAGGTATAAAATACTAAAACTATTTGCAATGTGCATGCTGACACTTGGAGGAAAGAAAAACATCTAACCTACCCTAAACTAACCAATGAAGAGGCTATTTAAACAAAGACATTAACTAGATATAAAAAATAGCTTCCATTTTTTACTAATGTAACATGATTTACATGCTTTATGAAAATTTACCAAATATGGAGAAGGAGTGGATAGTTCAAAAATTTGTTGATACACTTCTCTAAAAATAAGAACATAAATAAACTCACCTACCCAATCCGATTGGCTAAACATAAAACTGTCTTGGAGTGGATATGCAAGTTGATATTGATATTTTTGATGCTCAATTTTTAACTCTAAATTAATCATAACATATTATGGTTCCTTCTTTTTATCTTCCAACCAAGTCAGATAATTGATAGGGAGCCCTCTTATCAAGACAACATTTGAGCAATCAGAATTGCCCTTCCTTATGCATTTTGCTTCTTTATCATTCTACTGATTGGGATGTACTTGCCTAAGTGATTGAGTTGGGAACACATATTATTCCTCCTATTTTTATTGTTTCTCATGGTTTTCCCCTTTAATATATGATGTTTTGATGTCGATTCTTAAATAAAATTCCTCTAGCCCATCCCAAAATAAATATTCCTCCAGCTACTCTCCACTCTTCTACATGAGAGGCCTCATTAAAGCTTCATGACCAACCTCATATTATTAAATACTAAATGGAAACTCATTTATCCAAGATAATACCTCATCATCTTTCCCCTATACACTGCCATGCTACTCTAGCTATCATGTTCATCCTCTTCTTGTAGTAGCTCTAAATTTTTTTATTTAGTGGCACAAAGAGGGTTATCAATGATGATTTCCTCATCATACTCACTTGAATTATATTCCTCCCCATCCAAATGGTCTTCAATTTCATTCCATACAACTATTCATCCTTTTAAAATTAAGATGATGGGAGGGCAAGAAGTTTCAATGGGTGCAGAGGAAGGGGATTTTATAAGGTTGGGCATTGTGAAGTTGAGATGCATAGTCTAAGAAGGTTGCCATGATTGTGCTTAGGGTTTTCAAGGAGGAATGAGATAAATATATTTTAAAGAAGGAGGGCCTCTAAAACTTTTAACCTTAAAATCAAGGGATTTTCTTGAAAGCATATAGGATTTATCTTTCTTTAAGATAGAAACAGGAGGAATGGAAGTGGTTTTCTATGATTCAATTTCTTGCATCTATGCAAGTAAATTATGCATATTCTCTTCCTTAGCTATGATCTACCTATCCAAACACTCTTATTCATATCTATACTATCACAACATCTCCTATTATTGTGTGTAATTGTGATGTGCAAGTTCTTCCTGCTACTTACTATACTCCTCTCTTTCAATCTCCATCAGTTATTTCTAAAAATCAAGATGTATATCATTGATGTTCTGTTGGGGCTGATTAGGAGGGAAATAATGTATATTGGAATCAAGGTAGCCTTATTCAGGCTAGTTATAGGTGTGAAGAGGATTCTGAGAAAGTTGAACTTGGGTGGGAGGGAGGCAACTATTATAAAAATGAAGATATCCTACAATGATAGGGCTATTTGGGATAAAACTAGCAGTATTTTTAGTCTGATATGGATGGTATGAAGGCATAGAAAATGCATTTTGATAAGGATGAAGGAAAAATTCATATTTTTCATGATAGCTTTAAATATTAGAGTGTTTAATCAATTAATAATCAAGTCTATCTTTTCAATAATAAGTGCATACTAGCAGAGTCAAAAGGTGATTAGATTAATTAAAAAGAATGGAAAAGACCAAGAATGTCACCTAAATCTTGATCTTTGAAATTTTTACGTGATTATACTACTTAAACTAGTATAATTTATCTTTAGAGTCACCATGGTGTTGAATAATCTAGCTTGAGTAGCATTATGCATTGAAGAACACACCAAAAATCTACAACGGATGATGTAAGGAACATCAAATTATGTTCCACTGAATGTGCCAAAAACTATTATCACTCAAACCTTACACTCAATGAATCATAATAATTGGTTTAGTGAGACAATGGGAATATCCCCAAGGTTGTGGGACCATTGAGCTCCTTGGGATGAACCTCTAGAGTAGGTTGAATTCCTTATATTGTAGGCACACCAATTTAAGACCATCATGAAAACCTAAAGAGTATAAAGGTAAATCTACCACTAATCTAAACCTAAGATTTTGAAGTAAAATGAAGGGAGAAGGTAAGAGAGTGATAAAAATAAGTAAAGTGTTTTGTACCAAGAATAGATTGAGTGCCCATGTAGCCTTAATGAACACACTACAAATTATTAAGAACGAGATAATATCATATAAAATCCACTAAGCATACTCTAAATGCATAAGTATTTCATATGGAGGCATGGAAACATATAATAACATTGAGAGGGATGAATGTTATCCATAGATAATGCCTACATAGATTTTAGTGCACACATAATATGAACTACAAGTGAATTCCAATTTTTGCACAGAGGTGCTAGGAATGGACAACAATGAGAGGGGTGAACATTACTCACAAACAAAGATCAAAAAACATAATTAAAACATAGAATACAAGAAAATTGAATGGAGGTGAAATCAATTTTCATTAAAGTTCATGTTTTATCCAACATAGGTGCTCTTGGAGGGAAATTTTTTGTAGCATTTTTGTGCTTAAAAACTCCTCCTTTACAATGATAAATATACCTACTTATATAGGCAATTGAAGAGCTCATGGTCATTACTCACTCTCACCCACTATTAGGGTAGTTATAATATTAAATTATGATTAGGGAAGGAGATGTGATATTTTTGAGAAGTGAAGGCATGTCCATGCTCTACATTTTTGGAAGTGATGCCTGATGTTAGTAGTTTTATTTGCATTGAAGTTCATAGACTTGTCAAATCAATACACACTCCAGCTATAAATTTGATAAATTTAATTATACACTTATCCTATTTTAAATCAAAATAATTATAAAGAGGAAGAATTAATATTTACAACACAATAAATGGCATAGAAAATAGAGCCATGAATCAAAAGATATGGTTAAAAAACCAACACATAGTCATAGTCGTATCGACACCTTCAGAACATGGAAAAATATAAAATCACAATATAATATATGAGAAAAAACCATCATATATTATATTGTAATATCCCCTTTCAGTAGGGAATATCTAAACACAAATAGCTCTAAACAAAGATACACTTTTTGCCAAAATAATTTCAAATATGAATAAATAAATCACAATATAATCTCTCAATAGAAAATCAAAGATCTTATCACTTGTTCTTCTAGATGATTACACAATTGAGTCTCTATCATATAAATAAAATAATGTGAAATATTCTATATTGAAACCCTGGGCTTTTGCAAATATGGAGATTGATCTTGAATCTAGAAGTCTCGGCCTACTATGTTGAACACACAGTCGCCGGCGTCGGTCGATATTCTGCCGACGTCGATCACTATAGGTCCTTCTCTACCAACGTTGGTCTTCAGTCAGCCGATGTCGGTCACTGGGGATCTCTGTCTACTGAGGTCGATGTCTGCATGGATTTGTACGGACCTGTAAGGACTTCGTACGGCTGCCAATTAAGCACAACCTGCCTATTTTCAACCCCTGATCTGAAAATATGTCTCTAATACAGAAGATCTCTATCTGTATAATTTATTGAATCAAAACTAAATAAAGAAATACCTGAAATATTGTGATAACTTCTATGTGAAGTTATCTCTCAAATCTGTACCTCTGTGATAACTTCTGTATGAAGCTATCTCTCAATTTGGCAATAAATCAACTGATATCTCACAGCCTCTAAATCGCACACAATGAAGAGTTGACGTTCTCCACTGCAATGGAATCCTGGAACCCTTGGCTCAGTCTTCACAGAAGAATTCTTCAAAATCAATAATCAATAATCAATGCATAATCCAAACTCTCTCCCATGAGAAACCCTTATACCCTCCAAAGGTGTGCTTGCTAAAATTAGATTTCCTCAAATTAGAACTTGGGTTTCTTAAATTAGAATTCCTCAAATTAGAACTTGGGTCTTAAAATTAGACCAATTCTTAAATTAGAATTAAGGTCTTAAAATTAGACCAACTAATTAATAATTAATAATTAATTATTAATTAGACCAAATAATTAATATTTGATTAAATCAATCAAATATTAATATCTCCCTTAATTCATATCCAAAAAACCCGAACAAAAAGGCAAGCCCAGCTCCATCAAGACCCTCTATCCATCCCATCAGCCTACGAAGGTCGCATAATAGGCTAATCCTCAACTCTGAACATGTCAACTCAAAAGGGGACATGACAATCTACCCCTCTTGAAATTGCTTGCCCTCAAGCAATCGCTAAATGATACACCCATCAATCCACCTGGATCCCAAATGTAGTCATGATCTTCCCTGCTGTCAATCAATGCAAACTCCATGCCATGTCCATCCCTAGTACTAAGATAAGCACCCCAACATCCAATCCATAAATGAAAATCAGCAAGCAACTCAAGAAAACTCCTTACCTGAATAATATCTAAATCTGGATTGTGAAGGATAGAAATAGTCATATCATCATCAACCTGTGACCCGATTGTAACAGAAAGCTGAGTCCCTACCACATGTGATAACTCCTGAATTGCACTCACCTCAAGACCAAGCTCATCCTCATATCTCTCCTGTGTTGGTGCCAATGTACACTCATCATCGCACTCTATCATGTCATGTCGTATGAGCATCTCCATCCGATGAAAAAACATATATTTGAAGCTGCTACCCCGTATTGCCTTAAGAATATGTGTCTTCCCATCAACATCAAAGTGAACCTCCATGTCCTTGAGATGAAGAGTAACTTCCTCAAATGAATGAAGCCACTTCATACCCAAGACTAAGTCTATATTCCCCATGTTCACCACATAATAATCAGCCTTGAACTCGTAGTTGTTCAAGTGCAATGGGAGGTCTCTAATCATATGCTCACACCTAAGAGTGTGACCATCGGATACCATAACTCTAATGCCCTCAAAATCTTTAGTAGTGAGTCCACACTTCTCCATAAATCTAGCATCTATGAAATTATGTGTGGCTCCTGTATCAAGAAGGGTGATGACCTTCTGCCCTGCTAAAACTCCACGGAGTCTGAATGACTCATCTGACTGAATGCTAGATAGGCGTGCCTCCTGTATGTGAAGCTCTAACTCTACCACTGCCTCCTTAGAACTATTCTATTGTTCGGAATCCTTTGAATCCGAATCCTCATAATATGCCCACATCACACAATTTTCCTTGCCTTTAGGCCTCAAAGGGCAATCGTGATGGATATAATATGGACCTTTGCAGTAGAAGCAAAGCTTCTTCCTGCGTAGATTGTTAAGTGCCTCACGATCCAAAGGTGGTGCTGCTGGATTGGCCTTTGAATCATTCTTTACACCTGATTTATCTATGCTAAAATCCGATCTCTCTGTATCTCCGTTGGAGCACTTATGGTCTCTAGATGAAGAAGTAAATCTGGAGTTAGATTTATTGGATGGGGCTGCCATCTCCATACTATGCGCCTTCGTCATAGCTACCTATAATGAAGGAGGATCAAAGCCTTTGATCCAACCTCTTAATGGTTCTGTCAATCCCTCTGTGAAGAGTACTACAAGTCACCTCTCTGAAATGTCAGGAACCATAACTAATAACTTCTGGAAGTCACCAATGTAAGACTCTAGACTGCCACTTTGGTGCAACTGTGCCAACTCTCAAAAATAGGACTCTGGGTCCCTCCTGTCAAAATGCTCTACCAGCCTATCCACAAACTCCTAATAAGATGTGATTCGATCATGATGGAGTGTCACCATCCCGTGGTGCCACCAATCGTGAGCTACTCCCTCAAGATGTAGTGTCGCATATCTGATAGCATCTTCCTCAGCCATCAGTCGCAATGTGAGAAAGGTGTCTAACTTACTGATCCAGGCCTGCGTTGTGACCTTACCACTTTCGTCGAACATCGCGAGTGTGAGCCTGCTTATAGCATGCTTAAGATCACTGTTCTGATGTCTAGGTCTCCTATCCTGTCTAACCAATCTGTAGTGCTCTCTCCTCAGATTAACAAAATGATCAAAGGTCATCTTCTCTCGAACATGAGGAGGTAATAAATTCCACTCATCATCTGCAGCCAGGTAAACATCTGCAAATGAGGAATCTCCTGCCTCCTCCTCTGCTGGAACTTCTAGTTCCTCTTGAACAAATGTAAGACGTGTAGGTCTATAAGTTATTTTGGAGTGGCCCTGTTGGGGTCTCTGATTAATCGTAACATCTCTGTTATCACCTTGGTCCCCATTCTGTCTATCAGGTGGGTTCATCCTCCTTATCATAGTAGTTAGTGCCTGTAGTGCTTATGTCATCTCATGGTAGGATTCTATGGTACCCGTATCATCATTATGTCGATGGGCCTTGGGTGGGCTACCCTCACGTCTATCACTCATGATAATCGGCTGCTGTTCTGACAACTGGGTACCTTCAAGCAAAGCTCTACTGCGTGTGTAATACCTGTGTGGTTCCAACTCTTGTGGCTACATAAGATATTCAAACCCTTAGGATGGCAAGATTTAGCTCTGATACCACTATAATATGCCCTTTCAGTAGGGAATATCTAAACACAAATAGCTCTGAACAAAGATACACTTTTTGCCAAAATAATTTCAGATATGAATAAATAAATCACAATATAATCTCTCAATAGCAAATCAAAGATCTTATCACTTGTTCTTCTAGACGATTACATAATTGAGTCTCTGTCATACAAATAAAATAACGTGAAATATTCTATATTGAAACCCTGGGCTTTTGCAAATCTGGAGATTGACCCTGAATCTAGAAGCCTCGGCCTGCTGTGTTGAACACACAGTCATCGGCGACGGTCGATATTCTGCCGACGTCGGTCACTATAGGTCCTTCTCTACCAACGTCGGTCTTCATTCGGCCGATGTCGGTCATTGGGGATCTCTGTCTACCGAGGTCGGTGTCTGCGTGGATTTGTACGGACCTGTACGGACTTCGTACGGCTGCCAATTAAGCACAACCTACCTATTTTCAACCCCTGATCTAAAAATATATGTCTCTAATACAGATGATCTCTATCTGTATAATTTATTAAATCAAAACTAAATAAAGAAATACCTGAAATACTGTGATAACTTCTGTGTCAAGTTATCTCTCAAATCTGTACCTCTGTGATAACTTCTGTATGAAGTTATCTCTCAATTTGGCAATAAATCAACTGATATCTCACAGCCTCTAAATCGCACGCAATGAAGAGTTGACGTTCTCCACTGCAATGGAATCCTGGAACCCTTGGCTCAGTCTTCACAGAAGAATTCTTCAAAATCAATAATCAATAATCAATGCATAATCCAAACTCTCTCCCATGAGAAACCCTTATACCCTCCAAAGGTGTGCTTGCTAAAATTAGATTTCCTCAAATTAGAACTTGGGTTTCTTAAATTAGAATTCCTCAAATTAGAACTTGGGTCTTAAAATTAGACCAATTCTTAAATTAGAATTAAGGTCTTAAAATTAGACCAACTAATTAATAATTAATTATTAATTATTAATTAGACCAAATAATTAATATTTGATTAAATCAATCAAATATTAATATCTCCCTTAATTCATATCCAAAAAACCTGAACAAAAAGGCAAGCCCAGCTCCATCAAGACCCTCTATCCATCCCATCAGCCTACGAAGGTCGCATAATAGGCTAATCCTCAACTCTGAACATGTCAACTCAAAAGGGGACATGACAATCCGCCCCTCTTGAAATTGCTTGCCCTCAAGCAATCGCTGAGTGATACACCCATCAATCCAGCTGGATCCCAAATGTAGTCATCATCTTCCCTGCTGTCAATCAATGCAAACTCCATGCCATGTCCATCCCTAGTGCTAAGATAAGCACCCCAACATCCAATCCATAAATGAAAATCAGCAAGCAACTCAAACAAACTCCTTACTTGAATAATATCTAAATCTGGATTGTGAAGGCTAGAAATAGTCATATCATCATCAACCTGTGACCCGATTGTAACAGAAAGCTGCGTCCCTACCACATGTGATAACTCCTGAACTGCACTCACCTCAAGACCAAGCTCATCCTCATATCTCTCTTGTGTTGGTGCCAATGTACACTCATCATCGCACTCTATCATGTCATGTCGTATGAGCATCTCCATCCGATGAAAAAACATATATCTGAAGCTGCTGCCCCGTATTGCCTTAAGAATATGTGTCTTCCCATCAACATCAAAGTGAACCTCCATGTCCTTGAGATGAAGAGTAACTTCCTCAAATGAATTAAGCCACTTCATACCCAAGACTAAGTCTATATTCCCCATGTTCACCACATAATAATCAGCCTTGAACTCGTAGTTGTTCAAGTGCAATGGGAGGTCTCTAATCATATGCTCACACCTAAGAGTGTGACCATCGGATACCTTAACTCTAATGCCCTCAAAATATTTAGTAGTGAGTCCACGCTTCACAAATCTAGCATCTATGAAATTATGTGTGGCTCTTGTATCAAGAAGGGTGATGACCTTCTGCCCTGCTAAAACTCCACGGAGTCTGAATGACTCATCTGACTGAATGCTAGATAGGCGTGCCTCCTGTATGTGAAGCTCTAACTCTACCACTGCCTCCTTAGAACTATTCTGCTATTTGGAATCCTCTGAATCTGAATCCTCATAATATGCCCACATCACACAATTTGCCTTGCCCTTAGGCCTCAAAGGGTAATCGTGATGGATATCATATGGGCCTTTGCAGTAGAAGCAAAGCTTCTTCCTGCGTAGATTGTTAAGCGCCTCACGATCCAAAGGTGGTGCTGCTAGATTGGCCTTTGAATCATTCTTTACACCTAATTTATCTATACTGAAATCCGGTCTCTCTGTATCTCCGTTGGAGCACTTATGGTCTCTAGATGAAGAAGTACCTCTGGAGTTAGATTTATTGGATGGGGCTACCATCTCCATACTACGCGCCTTCTTCATAGCTACCTGTAATGAAGGAGGATCAAAGCCTTTGATCCAACCTCTCAATGGTTTTGTTAATCCCTCCGTGAAGAGTACTACAAGTCACCTCTCTGAAATGTCAAGAACCATAAATGATAACTTCTAGAAGTCACCAATGTAAGAATCTAGACTACCACTTTGGCGCAACTGTGCCAACTCTCAAAAATAGGACTCTGGATCCCTCCTATCAAAATGCTCTACCAGCCTATCCACAAACTCCTGATAAGATGTGATCCGATCATGATGGAGTGTCACCATCCCGTGGTGCCACCAATCGTGAGCTACTCCCTCAAGATGTAGTGTCGCATATCTGATAGCATCTTCCTCAACCATCAGTCGCAATGTGAGAAAGGTGTCTAACTTACTAATCCAGGCCTGCGTTGTGACCTTACCACTTTCATCAAACATCGCGAGTGTGAGCCTGCTTGTAGCATGCTTAAGATCATTGTTATGATGTCTAGGTCTCCTATCCTGTCTAACCAATCTGTAGTGCTCTCTCTTCAAATTAACAAAATGATCAAAGGTCATCCTCTCTCAAACATGAGGAGGTAATAAATTCCACTCATCATCTGCAGCCAGGTAAACATCTATAAATGAGGAATCTCCTACCTCCTCCTCTGCTGGAACTCCTGGTTCCTCTTGAACAAATGTAGGACGTGTAGGTCTATTCACTATTCTAGAGTGGCCCTGCTGGGCTCTCTGATTAACCATAACATCTCTGTTATCACCTTGGTCCCCATTATGTCTATTAGGTAGGTTCATCCTCCTTATCATAATAGTTAGTGCCTGTAGTGCTTGTGTCATCTCACGATAGGATTCTCTGGTACCCATATCATCATTATGTCGGTGGGCCCTGGGTGGGCTACCCTCACGTCTGTCACTCATGATAATCGGCTATTGTTCTGACAATTGGGTACCTTCAAGCAAAGCTCTACTGCGTGTGTAATACCCATGTGGTTCCAACTCTTGTGGCTGCATAAGATATTCAAACCCTCAGGATGGCAGGATTTAGCTCTGATACCACTGTAATATCCCCTTTCAGTAGGGAATATCTAAACACAAATAGCTCTAAACAAAGATACACTTTTTGCCAAAATAATTTCAAATATGAATAAATAAATCACAATATAATCTCTCAATAGCAAATCAAAGATCTTAGCACTTGTTCTTCTAGACGATTACACAATTGAGTCTCTGTCATACAAATAAAATAATGTGAAATATTCTATATTGAAACCCTAGGCTTTTGCAAATCTAGAGATTGACCCTAAATCTAGAAGTCTCAGCCTACTGTGTTGAACACACAGTCACCGGCATCGGTCGATATTCTACCGACGTCGGTCACTATAGGTCCTTCTCTACTGACGTCGGTCTTCAGTCGGCTGATGTCGGTCACTGGGGATCTCTGTCTACCGAGGTTGGTGTCTGTGTGGATTTGTACGGACCTGTACGGACTTTGTACGGCCGCCAATTAAGCACAACCTACCTATTTTCAACCCCTGATCTGAAAATATATGTCTCTAATACAGAAGATCTCTATCTGTATAATTTATTGAATCAGAACTAAATAAAGAAATACCTGAAATACTGTGATAACTTTTGTGTGAAGTTATCTCTCAAATCTGTACCTCTGTGATAACTTCTATATGAAGCTATCTCTCAATTTGGCAATAAATCAACTGATATCTCATAGCCTCTAAATCACACACAATGAAGAGTTGACGTTCTCCACTGTAATGGAATCCTGGAACCCTTGGCTCAGTCTTCACAGAAGAATTCTTTAAAATCAATAATCAATAATCAATGCATAATCCAAACTCTCTCCCATGAGAAACCCTTATACCCTCCAAAGGTGTGCTTGCTAAAATTAGATTTCCTCAAATTAGAACTTGGGTTTCTTAAATTAGAATTCCTCAAATTAGAACTTGGGTCTTAAAATTAGACCAACTAATTAATAATTAATTATTAATTATTAATTATTAATTAGACCAAATAATTAATATTTGATTAAATCAATCAAATATTAATATCTCCCTTAATTCATATCCAAAAAACCTGATCAAAAAGGCAAGCCCAGCTCCATCAAGACCCTCTATCCATCCCATCAGCCTACGAAGGTCGCATAATAGGCTAATCCTCAACTCTGAACATGTCAACTCAAAAGGGGAGATGACATATATCATAAAAAATATATTTAAAATATTCTCATAGGATTATTTTTAGTTTTTTGAAATGATTAAAATAACCCCTGCAACCTACCCTCTGAGTGTTTTTTGGTAAAAAGTTAGCTGAGTGATAAATCTTCTCAAAAATGTCACTTTGCACCATCATAAATTTTCATTGGAGACTTGTGCAGTAGTGAAACCAAGTGAATTGAATTCTTATAATATCATAGTATAATAATAAAAATTTTCATATATATTTGGACTTCATTTTCTCTTGTATAAATGGGAATTAAAAGTGCTCACTGGGCATATTTAGCAACTGGAAACAAAAAATTGGCTAAGTAAAAATCAGCTCAGAATCCAATTTTCACAGCTGGGTATTTCGCACATGGGAGTGAATTTTCTATGAAAATTTTACCCTCATGTTCTTCCCACATTTGTATACCATTATGTGAAATTTTAAGGTGATTTAACTTGATTTTCTCCTGCACAATGTAGTTTAAAAAGTGTTACGCAGGTTGATTTGGCATATGGAAACACAAAAATCTATGTACTAGGCAATTTTGATGGCTATGTATATTTCAAGTGAAGAATGATTTTCTATAACCACCTTCACCATTTTAATCTCCTAAAACTAGCTACTCTCATACAAATTTTAGAGATAAAAGATCATGATTTAGTAGTGCAAAACTTATCTTTAAAAGCATTGTGCAGGCTGATTTTATACAGAGAATTCTACTTCTTTCACAAGGGATCAAGGTGACTTAAAGAGTCAACAGTTCCTTTATCTTCAATTCTAATATTTGTTCATGTTTCTATTTCTTCTATGTTGAGGACACCTAAGGTGGAAGTGCCTTCTTCCACCTCCATTGACCCCTTCTCCCCAACCATATTCACTCAATTCCCCCTTCTCACCCCTAAGGTTGAGAAGGATGTTGCCACCACTACCATTTATCCATAGTATACTTCCATCTTATCTATCATGCCTACCTCCTTTGTCCCTTTTGTCACTAGTACTATTAGAGGCATAAATAAGAAGGTGTCAAGAAATTTATAAATTGACATGGCCACCCCACAATTCCATATCCATTCCACTCAGATTTCCCTTCCCATGACATCCACCATCTCCATATAAGAGACTATTGTGGCAAGTTATAAAAGGGGAGGGAAGGCCAAGCCTCAATTGATCATAGTCCATCCACTCCCTTATTTCAGAGGAGTGGGATTATTAGAGGTACAATCCACTTAGAGGGAGAGTGAATCAATGATGGAAAATAATCCAAATCAATTACCAAACCCTTACAATTAATTTAGTCATTAAATAGAATCATTCATGAATCATACATATTATTCATAATAGTGAACAATGAACATAATGTAAGATCATATACACAACACAAGGTCTACATGGGAAAACCTCTTGGGAAATAAAACCCACTCTCAATCTTGAAAACATATGGACTACTATCCTATAAGATGATCACAAATAACAAACTGATCAAGTCCTTTTAATTAGGAACCTTCGGCCAAATCCTTCTGACCTACAACCTTGATCAAGTTCTTTAGATCAAAGGTCTTTTAGTGAAACACTATTTCATAAGGAGAAACTGCCCCTAAGAAAGATCAAGTCCTTTAAACCCTCTTTTGAAAGATCACTCCCACATTAGAACTAATGTTTACAACACCTAATGATGGACCTCTTGATTATCTAACCCCATACACAACCTCTTTATCTTAAACATGCCTCTCACATAGGCAAGTCACAAACTCTTTCCTTCTTCTCTCAGACTATCCTCATCTACACACTCAAACCTATTCACATATCCAAAAACTAAAATACCACTATCCTAATAGTAAAAACATGACCTATAGGCCATAAACACACTCAACTAACTATTCTACTCAATAACTCCACCAATAGGCACACTACCTAGCCTTCCCTCACACACAAAAACCTCTCCCCTATCTCTTGCATATTAGATGAAAACCCAACATATTTATTTAAACTATATATAGATACATAATGAATTATCAAGTTTGTAATAATACTTTATTGGGCAAATATCATGTCCTCATCCTTAAGGCATCTCATATGGATCACACTTAAGCACAGTCCCCTTTCACAATAGGCCTAAGTCACTTTTAGATCCTATGAAGAACCAATCACCATTTTTATATATCTTCAAGAAAAATAATAAAATAGGACCACCTATAAACATATAGGTACACTATTTATATCCCTTAAGACATCCTAAAAATATCACAATCACTTTTATCTCACCTCTGTATATGCTCAAACAACTTAAACAGAGACCTTATACACAATAATGCCATGAATGAATAAATAGTCAACTTCTTAAGAAATGTTCATACTCAATATAGATTTATCACACCTCTAAAATACTCATAGACCACCCCCATGGAATTTAAAACACTCCCCAATAGTCAATTCACCATGAAACATAAATAAAATAACTACATGAGCTCAAATATCCTTCTCGGGTCACTTGCAGAACATATACGAAAACAAAATAAACTTTGGAGCTCAATAACTCTAGTTATACATAATTTTATATATTCATATCCATATAGCCAGATGAACCTCAGAGTCCTCTACATATTTTCTTTTTTATACAATATCAAATTTATCTTCTATCAAAAGCTATCATGTAAAAACTAGACACTGGTCTTTCCTTCACAAATTCAAATATTCAAATGCAAATGGTCACAATTATCCTTCAAAAAAATTGATCACATCTCATGTCATCTCAACATTAGATCAAATACACTCCATAGATATCGATCAATATTTAACACATAGGTGCCAAGGCTCAATCATTAAACCTCTATCACTTTGACCATATCTCATGCATCCTTGAAACTTTGACTCAACACATTTCGTCGATCTCTATGGATCAAATAAGATTTTAACGATCAATGCTTACCATCAATAAATTTGTATGACCAGCTGATCATCATTGGATCCTTATCCTATACTTTTACTTATATGTTAAACATCTTGCACCTATCCTCATCTCACTATGTCTTGACTTCTTAGAGCAAATACACACCATCAATCTTGATCAATATTTAATACTTCTATAAATTACTAAGTATGCGGGCCCTATTAATATGCATGAGTAGCCATTTTTACACCTCAATAAATTATTTTTCACTAACCTACAGGATATCAAAATTGGACTAGATTATCTCCTTCCATAGGAGAATCCAACCATGTGACCCACTTCTCTTGGAACTCTCACACATGTGACATATAACTCCATTAACATGCTTTCTCAGAAACTTCCATCACAGAGCCAACCATGTCCAAATATATTTGAGAGGATAAC
Source organism: Torreya grandis (assembly GCA_037957365.1). Taxonomy (NCBI): domain Eukaryota; kingdom Viridiplantae; phylum Streptophyta; class Pinopsida; order Cupressales; family Taxaceae; genus Torreya; species Torreya grandis. The sequence goes on from JARHVA010005727.1 coordinate 79,829, forward strand.
TTTGATCATCCATAAATTTTGTCACACTTTAGTGTATGATCTCAAACTTAGTGAAAAATATCTATGCTTAAAACTAAACTAAACCTTATGATCAGTTTCTCTTTGTAGCTTCACATGTGAAAGATATAACACCATCAAAATATGCTCCAAGGTTCAATCATTAAACCTCTATCACTTTGACCACATCTCATGCATCTTTAAAACTTTGAATCAATGTGCTTCATTGATTTTTATGGATCAAACATGACTTTATTGATCAATTCTTATAGTCGATCAATCTATATGAATGCCCACTCACCATTGGATCCTTATCATGTACCTTTCTTTAGATGTTAAACATCATGCACCTATCCTCATATTGATGCCTCCTAAATTTGTGGATAAAATGTGCACCATATATCTTTCTAAAGCTTTAATAGTTACAAAAATGACTATGGGAACCCTTTTAATTTGCATGAGTAGCCATTTTTGCACCTCAATAAATTCTTTTATGCTTACATGTAGGATCTCAAATTTGGACTAGATGATCTCCTTCTATAGGAGAATCCAACTATGTGATCTAATGCTCCTATAACTCTCATGAATGAGAGATATAACTCCATTCAAATTATTTATCATTAACTTCTGTCATATAGCCAACAATGTCCAAATCTACCTGAGAGGCCAACTTTGATCATCCATAACTTTTATTGTGCTTCAACGCATGATCTCAAAATTAGCACAAATGATCTATGCTCAAAATTGAATAAAACCATATGATTAATTTATCTTTAAACCTTCACATGTGTAAGATATAACACAATCAAAATTATCACTCGGATCTTTTTGCCTCATTGAAAAATTGGTTAAGTATGGGGAAACACAGTCAAAATGTCTAGGAGCCCAACTTTGCTCATCCATATCTCTTGACACGCTACATCACATGATCTAAAAATTATTTAAAATAAACTAGGTATAAACATAAAAAAACTCATATGATCACCTTCTCCTGAGTCATCCATACATGTGAGTGCTGACCTCATCAACATGTCTACTCAGCTCTTTTTGGCCACCTTACAAATTTGGCTAAGTATGGGAAAACAATGAAATTTGACTAAGAATCCAACTTTACACCATCATATATTTAACCATGCTTAAAATCATGACTTTATATTTGGTATAAAATAACTAGGGACTACAGTGATCACAACCATATGATTAGCTCCCCTTGACCCATTCACATGTGGTAATGGTGACATCATCAAATTACCTACTCAAATTTTCTACCAATGGACACAAAGTGTTTAGATGAAAACTATGAATTTATAGATGAATTTCACTTATGCACACAAGATCTAAAAGAATCTATAACATCTTAGAGACCTGTCACATATGCTCCAATCACCATACTCATCCTTGAACATCTATATATAGACCAAAACTAAAGATCAACCAAGCCAACATAAAGCATACTAGAAAAGGCACATTGCACACTTTTTCATTGTTACATGGGATATCAAATCACTTAATCCACTCACTAAGACACCTCCATGAAATCACTAAAAAAATATCCGATAATCTCCCGCTTTGTCATTGATGTCAACAAACATCATATATAACAATATATAGCTCACCTTCTCTCTCTTCAAAGTACTCCCATAATAGGAACATTCTCCCCTTTTGACATAATTACCAAGTGGGAACAGTCTGATCATGTGGACCTAAAAATAATAACAAAATAAGAAAGGATCTTCTTAAAAATATGATACAAACTCCCCCTTACCTTGAGCCAACCTCTTCTTGTCTTGACAACTTCATCTTGTTCCATGCTAACACTCTCTTCAACCAAGCACTAAAACCAATGAAGAAAGAACACACAAAACACTAAAATATAATGGAAATTACCAAGAAACATTTGAGAGGGACTCCCCCTAAGATTTTTTTATCTATTTCATCATTTGATAAACTTCGGATCTCCACACACCAAGAAGAATCACCACACAGGATTAATAGCCTTCTCTTTTAAGAAACTTCCATGATCATCACCAGAGCATCATACCAATCAAAAATAAGAAAAACTTTTATAAACCAACTTGATAACTAACCTTGAATGCATTCATGCTTTGTTATTTTTGAAAAATTGAACAAAAGACACTCTTCTTCTCAGTAGGCTAGTCTAGTTCTTTTATAGCCCTACTTGGAACTTGTAGAGCCCACATATTTTAGTAGACATAACTTAAAGACCTTAAACTTAATATATAGATCACTCTCATATTCCCCCTCAAGAACACCAATTTTCAACAACATGGTCATCCTCTAGAACATGCTTCCTTTATAAACCTACTACCCAATTAGCCTTCCATATTGACATAAACAAGAATAAATTGAGAAACACAAACCTTCAAAACTCTGTGAATCTTGATTTGACAACCCATTTGACACATTAAACAAAATAAGAAGCCTTAGACCTCAATTCATAAGGTATACCACTTTTCTAGCAGATCCCAAAACCCTATAATCTTAAAACAAAGAAAGTTAACATAACACCTTCTAGTCAACGTCCACATTTGAAAATTTTTACACATTTTGAGACACACATCACACACTTCTAGACCAAAAATTTATTTTCCATACCTTTAGGAACCTATACATCCTATAACCCATTTTAGGCTTGCTTGCCCTTGAACCAAAAATAGAGAAAAAATGAGAACACTCAAAAATCCTCAATTTGCACATACATACATTTAGACCTTAAAAACATCAAGACAACACCATAAAGAAATGCAGTAATCTTTCTAAGCACCAAACACTTTTTGAAATTTGCATTAATCTCATTAAGCTACCTAGATCCAATTAATCTGACTCTATAAGACAACTCCTTTATAAACCTCTAAAATAGGCTCATGAACTTATTGCTCCCTCTTAACCAAAAACCTTCTCTGATTAGAATTATCATGTTTGAGCATAAAAACTTGATTCTCCATTGAAATTAGTATCTTAATAATCATAGATAGAGACCTCCTCTACACCACAAATCTCTACCATGGTGTGTAACTAAGAGTTTCCCACAACTCCTCATATTTATTCTCCTCCTTGGTCATCTAATATGTATAGTTTTTTTTAATTCTTATTTTTTGCCTTAGGAGAAACAACTTCCTCATCCACTAAAACATTATCCTTTTATTCAATGATTAAATTGATAATACATGGATACAATACAAATTTATTACATACCTTTTTCATTTAAAGAATCTTCCTTACAGGTTGGAACTTCATTACTAGGTACTTGTTCAATAATAACAAGATGTTCACTTGGATCCATACATACCTCAGAACTAGCCTCAACCAGTACCTTTGTCTTCCTCTTGAGCTTAGTCTCTTCATTCTCAAAATGAGCAAAAAATGAGACCTCTTAAGACTCTTCAACTTTAGAAGAATTCTTGACCATATCAAATAGATTACTTGGGTCTTTAGTTTCATCATGACTCATTCTTACCACTTTTAGTTTATATGTATTAACTTATATTATTTCTTACACTTTACGATCTTGATAAAACCTATAATGTCTTATAGGCCTTTGCTTATTTAATCTATCAATGTGACCACTCTGTTCATAATTGTATCACAACAACCTTTTTTCAAAAAGATTTATTTGCCTTTCTAGATTTCGATAATATCTTGCAATGTGTCTTAGTTCATAACAACTGTAGCACTCAATATCTCTTGAAGGAAAATCAACTTATCTTATCGTAAGTGGACAACATTTTTCAAAGTGTCCAACATCATGATACTTGAGGAACTCAACCTTGATTACACCTTTTGACTGATGACCCCCATCATAGTTTCAAGTAAATTCATTCTTAGTAGGTCTTCTACATTCTCTAGCTCTATGCCCAAACTCATTATAAGTATAGCATTAACCATTGAATTTTGCATAGCTCATGGAACTTGGATGTCTATTTTAATTTATCTTTATTCTTTCAGCACCTTCATTCTTTATCTAATGATTTATCTTCAAAGGCTGATCCACCTTGTTCATATTAGTCTTCATCTTATCTTGAGTTGTAGTCTCTAGTTCTTCTTTGTATCCAAGATTAGTCTTATCACTTGCATGTTTATGTCCATTCATAATGTTATCTAGATTACTTGAGCTCTTTTTAAATCTCACAAATGACATTACTTTACTGTATACCTTCTTTAACTCATATTTCAATGACTCACTTTTAATAACATACCTTACACATTCATCTTCTTTAGTTTTTAGGCTAGTAGATAGGACTTCCAATTGAAAACTAAGATATTTGACCAAATATTCATGATCATTGGCATCTTCATCCATTCTTGCCTTAAACACACTAAATTTTTCCTCAAATTCCCCGAGTTTAAATTTCATCTTCTTATTGATCTTCTTCTAAATATTCAGTTCTTCATGAGCATTAGCCGATGCAGTCTTATAGTCCACCTCATCTTCATCATCATATAAATCACTCAAATTAGACACCTTATGATGTGAGAAACTTCCTTCCTTAGCCATGAATACAGATTCATCTTCAATAGAACCATCATCTTCATGACCATATTCTGAGTCATTATCTTCACTCTCATTTGATGAGTTGCATTCTTCTTTGGTGTAGAGAATCTTCTTGTCCTAGATATACTTATTCTTGTTATCAAAAGTTCTAAATCTCATTTTTATTATATTAAAATTGAAATATATCTTTCCATAATCATGACCTTGATCATTCTCTTCATCATAATCCTTCTTATACTTATGAGGGAACTTATTAGAAAAATGTCCTATCTCACCATAATTGAAGCATTTGAGGGGTGGCTTACCTTTATACTTTTCTGAACCTATTCTTAACTTCCTTGAAATCAAAGCAATTAGTTAATCCTCATCTATATTAGGAATGTCATCCTCCTTGAGTTTTTTAACTTGGAACTTCTTTGTCTGCATTTTAGTATTGAACGTTGCTTCTTTCTTTGGAGGATTATCATCATTTTTCCTCATCTCATAGTTAGTAAGGGTGCCATGAAATTGATCCATATTCAACTGAGTAAGATCATGACTCTCTTATATAATAGATACATTGAAATCAAACTTGGGGATAAAAATCTTAAAAAAATTTGAACTATAGTAGTATCTTCAAGATTCTCTATAAGATCTCTAATGATGTTCAAAATATCATTAACTTTCTATAGAAAGGATGTCATAGTAGCATTTTTTGTTCATCTTGAGAATTTTAAATTTCCTTATATGAATTTACAACCTACCAAGCTTAACCTTTGAATGTGCTTCAAAAATAGTCTTCAATTTTTCCCATATTTCCTTAGTAGATGTTTAATTAATTACTTTGGTGAACACAATTTATGTAAGACCACAAGTGATGGCATTCATTGCCTTAGATTTGTTCTCAAACAACTTCTTGTCTACAACACTAATGGAGCAATAGTAACAACAACATAACAATCCAAAATAGATTACCATACATCAAACCCTAGGAACATAATGTATGTCCTCATCTTAGCACTCCAAAAAGCATAATTGGATCCATTGAACATTGGTGCTTGCTTATTAGAGAACCCACCTTGTACATTCTTACTATATATTTTACCTTGGATCACCTTCAAGCTATCAATATTTTTACCAAATGATCTTTCTCTTATACCAATTGTTAGAGGTATAATCCATTGAGAGAGGAGGTGAATCAATGATAGAAAAAAATACAAATTAATTACCAAACCCTTGAAATTAATTTAAGGATTAAACATAAGCATTCATGAATAATATATATTATTCATAGTAGTTAGCATTGAACATAATTAAAGATCACATACACAACACAAGGTCTACGTGAGAAACCCTCTTGGGGAATAAAACCCACTCTCAAACCTAAAAACACATGGACTACTATCTTATAAGATGATCACAAATAAGAGAATGATCAAGTCCTTCTGATCAGGAACCTTTGGCCAAGTCCTTCTGACCTACAACCTTGATCAAGTCCTTTAGATCAAAGTCTTTTAGTGAAACCCTATTTCACAAGGAGCAACTACCCCTAAGGAATATCAAGTCCTTTAGACCATTTTTAGAAATATTTATTCCACCTTATAACTAATGTCTACAACACCTAATGATTAAACTCTTGATTATCTGACCCCTACACAACATCTCTATCTCAAAAAATCCTCTCACATAGGAAATTCACAAACTCTTTCATTTTTCTCTCAAAATTTCCTCATATGCACACTTGAAACTCTTAACATATCCAAAAACTAAAGGAGCACTATTTTTACACATACACAAACTCAAATAACTATTCTTCTTAATAACTCCACCAATAGGCACACTACCTATCTTTACCTCACAGACATAAGCCTCTCCCCTATCTCTTGCATACTAAACAAAAACCCAACACATTTGGTTCCACTATATATATATATATATATATATATATATGAATTATCAAGTATATAATAATCCTTTATCAACCACACTTCATGTCTTCATCCTTAAGCTATATCATATGGATCACACTTAAGCACAGTCCCCTTTCACTATAGGCCTCAGTTACTATTAGATACTATGGAGACCCAATCACCCTTTTGATTTATCTCTAAAAACAATAATATCATAATACCACTTATAAACATATATGTCCATTCTTTATGTCCCTTAGGACATCCTCAAAATATCATAGGTACTTTTAGATCACCTTTGTATATGCTCAAATATCTTAAACAAAGACTTTATACATAGGAATGCCATTAATGAATAAATAGTCAACTTATTAAGCAATGTTCATAATAAATATAGATTTATCACACCTCCAAAATACTCATAGACCATCCCCATGGAGTCCATAACACTCCCCAATAGTCATTTCACCATGAAACATTGAAATAACAACTACATGAGCTCGAATATCCTTCTCGAGTCACTTGCAAAACATATACAAAAACACAATCAAATTTGGAGCTCAATAAATATATATATACACACTACCATATATTAAAATTAATATATTCAAGTGTACCTTGGAGTCCTCTAAAAATTTGTTTTTTACTATAATAGCAAATTCATCTTCTATTGAAATATATGGTCCAAAAACTAGACACTAGTCTTTCCTTCACAAATTCAAATATTCAAATGCAAATGATCATAGTTATCCTTCAGAAACTTTTCTCACATCTCATTTGATCTTAGCATTAGATCAAATGCACTATGTTGATCTTGATGAATCTTTAACACATAGGCACCAAGGCTTAATCATTAACCTTTTATCACTTTGAACACATTTCATACATCCTTAAAACTTTGACTCAATGCAGTCCATCAATCTCTATAGATTAAACAAGACTTTATTGATATTTACTTATCATTGATCAATCTATACGAATGCCCACTCACCATTGGATCCTTATCTTATACATTTGTTTATATGTTAAGCATCATGAAACTATCCTCATATTGATGCCTCATGACTCCTTGGAGAAATGTGCACCATCAATCTTTCACAAGATTTAATACTTCCAAAAATGACTAAGTATGGGGCACGTATTAATATACATGAGTAACCATTTTTTCACCTTAATAAATTATTTTATGCTTAGCTACAAGATCTCAAATTTGGACCATATGATCTCCTTCCATAGGAGAATCCATATGATCCACTACTTTTGGAACTCTCATGTGTGTAAGATATAATTCCATTAAATTGATTTCTCATTAATTTCTATCATAAATCCAACCATGTCTAAATCTACTTGAAAGGCCAACTTTGATCATCCATAACTGTTGTCATGCTTCAATGCATAATGTCAAACTTAGAAAAATGATCAATGATCAAAACTAAATAAATTCATATGATCAATTTCTCTTTGCACCTTCACACGTGAAAGATACAACACCATCAAAATGATCACTTGGCTCTTTCTGCCTCATTGTAAAACTAGTCAAGTATGAGAAAACACAATTAAAATGCTTGGGATCCTAGCTTTGCTCATCCATATATCTTGATGTGATACATCACATGTTTTGAAAATTAGTATAAATAAACTTGGTATAAAAATAAATAAACCCATATGATCACCTTCTTGTGAATAATCAATAGATGTGAGTGTTAACCTCATCAACATGCTTACTCAAATCTTTTTGGCCACTTTACAAATTTGGCAAAGTATGGGAAAATAATGAAATCTATCTAAGAAGCCAACTTTGCACCCTCATATATTTAAACTCACTTCAATGCATTACTTAAGATTTGGTGAAAAATAAATAGGGACTAGAATGATCACAACCATATGACCAACTCCCCTTGACTCATTCACATGTGGCAATGGTGATGTCATCAAATTACCTACTTAGTTTTTCTGCCACTGAACCCAAAGTGTCTAGATGAAAATTATGAATTACCAGATGAATTCCACTTATGCACACAAGCTCTAAAAGTATATATAACATCTTATAGACCTCTTGAACATTCTCTAATCACCATACTCATCCCTAAACATATTTATATAGACCAAAACTAAAGATCAGCCAATCCAACATAAATCATACTAGAACAAACACATTTCTTAATTTGTCATTGTTATTTGGGTTATAAAATAAATTCATCCACTCACCAAGACACCTCCACGACATCACTCACAAATTTCTAATAGGTCTTGTCTAAGATCATTTGGTCTTCCCTACCTGATTCCTTTTTCAAAGCCCAAAATAAATATCCAACTATTAGAGAGACTAAGGAAGAGGTTATTTTCATAACCTTAAATGCATCACATCTATATGTTCCTTTATGGGTTGTAGACTTAATAAACAAGGTCTCCCAAATTCTTAGATTTAATATCATTGAACTCCATTCTGTCTTCACTCTATTTGACCCACCATTTGACAACATATAGAGAGTGAATAAGAGGAAGTTTGAGGATAATAGAGGCAAGGAGATAATTTTTGAGGAAAGGCATGAAGTATTCTCCCTCACCAAGAGGCAAAATAGGTAGCTAGGATAGTTTCCATATGTTGAGAATCTTGAAAACCTAGCCTAAACACATAAGGATGTTATAGTATCCATCAATGAAGGAAAAAATATGAATCGACAAGAGATATAATCCCAAGTAGAACAAGTGAAGGAGTAGGTAAAGATCATGCATTTCCCTAGATATAGAAGTAGAGGATCAAGAAGTAGCTTCCATATGTTACAACTCCTTGGAGGGATTGGAGATTATGAAGGCCAAATTGGACCCTCATGTGAATAATACTAACCAATTTTATAATTCTTTGAGAGATGACATTACTAAGTTGAAGATTCTAGTTGCATACACAAGCAATAAAATATATAGTCATCTAGACCTAATGATAACACTAGAGGCATCCAATGCCTTGAACTTGGTTCTCATATGGTGTGAATAGATATAGGAATGGTTAAAATAAGTTGGGTCTTTAATTCCTAAATATCAGGCACATGATGCCCAAATTATCTAGATTTTGCATGATTTGAAGTTATCAAGGGTAAAATATTCCATAGGAAAATTGATTAGTAAGATTAATTTTGATAAACTAATTCAGGAAACATTGAATAACTTCAAACAATGTTTATAAGGCTTGACATTAGGGGAGATATAATTTGAGTTAAGTGTTGCTCAAAAGAAAGTTATTGAGGTAGAAATATTCAATAATAATTTCTAGATGACCAAGGCTTAACATGCAAGACTCCTCATCCAATCCAATAGAATTCACTGACCACCTCTGCTTAACTTGTGTTTCATATGAAAGTAGTTTGACATAGAAGATAAGTTCTATCAGTAAAATTAAGAGAGGAAGAAGTCTCAAGCTACTATTTCTAGTACCACATCAATATCTATAGTTCTAGTTTCCACCACCCTAGCTACTACACCAAGAAAAGTACATGCAATTATTCAGACTACACAACTTCAACGAGGCTAAGATTTTGTGCATGTATAATTTTGTAAATGGTGTATAAATTTAAATTTTCCTTATATTTGAAGATTTTTAATGTAAATTTGCATTTGTCTTTTGTACACATGCACATGTTGCATGGTTTTGAAAAGGTCAACTTATCTAATGGATAATTATAAGTTTACTCTTATATGGTTTTGACTATAGTTAGAACTTATGTTCTAACTACCATATGTAAATGACCTTGCATGAAATTGGAGGATGAGGTGACCCTTTTCCCAAGCCTATTTAAATTATTGTACTCTACTAGTTGAAGGGGGGGTCATAAAATTTTCAATATACATAAACAACATTAATTTTGATTATCAGGAAATATGTTTTCCTATTCTCTCTTCAATTTATGTGTAATTAGGCTTATATTTTTGGTTGTATGATTTAATAACCCTTAGTGTGCAAAAGTTATGAATGGGTTTTTAATTATCTTGTTTGATGCACTAGTCCTAGATGTGTAATAGCTATTAAAAGATTGGTAAATTACATTGATTAGGACAATTAAGTTGATTGATTTATGTTCTTAAGTGTGTAGAAGTGATTTCTTTGATATAGTTTTCTATGTGTGTGAAAAAGCTACCTCAGATAACTAATTATCTTATGCCATAATCTCCTGATTAAGGGTGTCTAATAGTTTCTCTAAAAGTGTCAAATTTTGACTAAGGTTTGTGAGTTTTATATGTCAATATCACTTTAGACTTCTAAACTATGTTTGACTGTGTGTGTGCAATAGTTACTCACAACATGTGTTGGTTTTGAAAGAAATTATCCATTTAGAAAATAGCTAGAGAGGTGATTCTTGAAAACCATAGAGTCTTATTTTATGCCTTACCCTTCCCTCTTTTTTAAATTTATTTTGAGACATACCCACTTTAGATTAGCAACTAGTTATCCATCCAACTCACTTAGGAATTCATTAACCTCTAGAGATCACTCCTCCATCCAAAAAAACTTGTCAACAACTTATATGCCCTACCATCTATTCCATCAATAGGTTGTTTAGACTGCATACTTACAACTCATGCCCTAGAGTGTAGTTTACCTCCATTGAGATCCTAAAATGTTAGAGGTTACCTCATTGACTATGGTGTGTGTGAAAACTGCATCAACAAGTAGTGGCCAAGGTTTTCATATTCTCCTAAAGGTTGGTAATCTTATTAGACTGAGACTTCTTAGGATTGGTCAAGTTTACATTAGCCCTTTGTTCAGAGGCTTCCCTATAGCCTTTATACTATTTTTAATCTAAATGGCCCTATTAAATGACAACCTCATATTTTTGGAGCCTTATCTCCCAAGTAGTATGTTGCCTTCTTATCAAATGCATCATAATATTTGATCAAAGAAGCAACATCATAGTCTTATTAAACATTGTATTAAAGTCATGCACACATTAATTTAGGTTTTCTTTATGTTTTTAAATTCTTATATAATAAATTGAGGTTCAACTTTATCACCATTTTGTATTTTAAAGACATTCTTCATTTCTTCCCATGAATTTATGCATCCATAGGGAATAGAGTTGAACCATTCACGTCCATCTTCTTCCAATGTGTCTACAAATAGTTTAATTCAAACATCTTCATGCTTAACCTCATAATATTCAATTATAATATAAAAATCCCTCAAATGTTGTTCTTGTCACTGCATTATTCCCCTAAAACTTATGGAGTTGATTCCTTACATCATTTTTAACTTCATTGGATTATCCCTCTATTTCATTAAAGTTAATTGGTATAAATTTAAAAATCCTAAATGTTGGATGTTCATTTTCTTCCTGATCTCTATGCCTCATTATTGGTTTTATGGTAGACTCAATATCTAGTGACAAAGGGATGTGAGGGGGCGAGTGAGTTGGACATAGGGGACTAAACCTTCTCAAGGGAATAAAATGAGGAGGAGATTCATCTTTTTGAGAAGGTTCTAGGTAATGAAAATGACTATAAAAATCTAGGTTATCAGGAGAACTATGATAATCTTTAACCATAGGAATTTAACAAAAAATAAGTTTAGATGTAACATAATTATTGAAACACTCCTTTCCTCCATAAATTCATCCTTCAATTTGCCTTCAAACTTGTATACTTCTTCTATGATGAACAATTAACTCAGAGATAAGATTATTTGATGAATCACCTTTAAAGGAGGATCTCAATCATTATATTTTTAAAAATAATATAACACTCAATACTTAATCAATTAAAATGGGCACTGATCTTTCAAAGCCAAATAAAATGTTGAATTCAGCACTAGAAGAAATCTTCTAAGAGAGAACAAATCACAAACATGTGATGATACACTCTGAAATTAAATTTTCTTGTAACTAGTGATGAGATAAAAAAACAAAGACATTAAAAAATTTAGATTCACATTCAAAAGAGAAAGTCCATGAAAAAATTTAGATAGAGATATTTAAAACATGAACAAATAATAGTTTTTTGTAAGAGTCTCTGGAAACACATGTTCCAAAGATCTTGTCTCTGGAAATGATGCCAGTTGGGTGTTGGCTCCCAGTTTTACACCTCCAAAATTTTGCCTTACATATTTAAAAAGATGGAAAACAAAGATGATACACCTCATTTATGTCATTATAGATAGGTAAATTTTTAACATCTAGATGGACTAAACATTGATAATTATTGGAAGGCATTGACAAAGGGTATGGTTAGTTCCCTGCTACTTCTAGATCTAATTGAACCAAGGTGAGAGTACCTAAGAGGTAGCTTGGTTATAAGGAGGGATAATATAGTTCAATCTCCAAGGAATTATTGGCATACATATAAATTTGATCAAAACATAACCAAATATTCATAATCTACTCAGGAAGAGTTGTCACATAGACTACGCCAATGCTTTTAAATCAAATACAATCTATTAAAGATAGATATAATGTGATTGTAATCTTCATTTCTATCAAAATTGTTGACAATTAAGAGCCAAATGGAAAATTACAATGCTAATCTCCAAAGATCAATCATAGACATATTTCATATCTATAATACTTATGAATATGTAAGCAAATAACACTTAAAATATTCAACATGTATTACTTGTAGGGGTAGGATAGGTAGGATGAGTCAAGTATATTTGAAAAATTTGTGGTGGCTTTCAACACTGAGAATTCCTTAAACTGCCATGTTATCATTCATTATAGGATGTAAAATATTGAGAAACAAAATAAAGAAAACTATCAAGAATGATTTGAATTAATTGATACCAATTCAATGCAAGCATTCAAATGATCCATGAAATATCCAAAGCATATACTACAAGTAGAGTCTCAAGCACCTTCTCTTATCAACCCCATAAATCTAGGATATCCTTAAAATATTATCAACAAAACATTAATAAATCATAGTGCAGAAAGGAATTTATAATCAAAGTTTATGCCTAAAATGACTACCATTTAGAGACACAAAACACAATGCCCAATCAACAATGCATGAAGAATGTGTTATTGAAATTCATTAATAAGAGAGCGAGTAGAAATCATAGATAATTTATAGAAACTCAAAAGTAAATCAATATACATCAATGTTAAAAATGATAAAATGGTGAAAATCATAGTGGATTCACTCTGAAACAAGGGAGAGATAGATGCAAATGCTCTCAGAGTTTACTAATTAATGTACAAAGTAATCAACTTACCAACAACAATGAATGCATAGAAAGAAATCTTGAAAATTAAAATCCCCCTATAAAGAAGACATGTCTCTTTACTTATAAAATATTTTCCCACCCAAAATATTCCTCAAAGATGATCCATCTAGAAGATGTCTTTGTATATGCCTAAGGACTCTTGTGCTATGCGAGGTAATGATTCTGGTAATTTGCTTATCCATGTGATGATGAAATTTCATTTGCCCAGATGGAAGTTTGATGTATTTGAGCTCATGGGAGAATATTCTTACTGAGTGTAAACAAACTTTGTCTCTATATGGAACAATTTTATCCTATTATTCAGCTAATCATTTGTCCACCCGAACTAAGAATGACATGCTAGCTAGTGATCTAATTACCACTTTCCCTTCATGGGAACAAAGTATAAAAATATGAAATAATGGAGAGAAGAGTATAGAATACAACTACTTCGCAAGGCATAGATTAACATCAATTTTTAGTAGATTTCTTCTTTGGTACTCTCTCACATGGTTAGGGTATCTAAGTGATACTCTCCTTTAGAATATTTATTTTATTCCTTCTTATACTATAAATATTAACCTATAGTAATATTTTTAAGGAGAAATTATGGCCCATCCTAACAAATGATGGCCTCCTAGAAGGTCCAAAACCATTTAAAGGATAACCTTGCTTACAATCTAATTCCTCATATTCCACAATATGTTCATGTTTTTTTAATCTTAAATTTTCTCTTTCCTATGCTTTTTCTCATCTTTAAATCCAAGATCTAGTTAATTACCTTGCCAAATTTACCATAAATTTTCCCTCTAGCCATTTAACAGTTGGTGTATTATGGGTGTACTACAATGGCTAAATTCTTTGTGTATAGAATCCTCTAAAGACAATTAAAAATGACACCTATGGATATATTTCAAAGTGGTTGTAACTTGAACACTAGTGTAGATTGTGATGCATCTTTGTTCTGATCAAAATAATAAAAACTCCTATGATGTTGTCATCTCTCTCCACCATAATCACTTTACTTTTATTTCCTATTTTCTTTCAAGGTCACCATCAAACCTGATGATGGCATGTGATCCATCTTGCTTCTGTGGGTTTTTGGATCTCACATTCACTTTTGTACTCATGTGGGGTTTTAGTCCTTACCTGTACTTTTACACTTGATGCAAAAGTGCAAAGCTTCTTCATATTTTTGAACTTGTTCTTCCTTTGAAATTTTACATTTTAATTGGGCCTCAGACTTGTACATGAATTTTAACCAAGACTTAACATGGATTTAAAACACCCATAACTTCCCTTTGATGACACATGGCATAGGCTTTAGGATTTTAATTACACTATGAAAATTTACATGAAATAAGTTGTGGTATAGAGTTGCAATTTCCTCCTGAAGCCCCCAAACTCTATTCTCTTGCAAGGAAATTTAAGACTAAGTTTTTTTTATACCTAGTCATTTTCTACCCTTCATAACTTGATTCCACCATGGATCCTTGTCAATGCCATATTAAATGGGATAGTTATTATGAAGATAAGAAAATATAAAATTAGTCTTGCTAGATATTTTTATCCAAATGGTTTCATCATTGATAAATCAAGAAAGAGTAACAAGGTTGGTCCAATAGTTGGGTCTATTGTAGGAGTTTTGGCCACTCTTGGGTTTATAACAACAATCTACATCCTTTTTTGCAATAAAAAATCACATACAAAGCACACAACTACCACTTGGTTGCCTCTCCCTATACATGGTGGAAATTCAAAACAAAATAGGAAACAAAGGAAGCAAACTTTCCATAGGGAGCCATGTTTCTTCTAGACCTTCAAGTCTAGGCCACCACTTCACATTTATAGAGATACAATAAGCTAAAAAAACTTTGATGAAAATTTAATCCTTGGTGTAGGTGGGCTTGGTAAGGTATTCAAGGGTGTAATTGAATATGGTACCAAATTTGATATAAAATAGGGTAATCCAAGCTTTGAACAAGGGATTGCTGAATTTCAAAATAAAATAGAAACGTTTTTTAAGCTTTGTCACCATCATCTTGTTTCTATTATTGGCTTTTGTGAGGAATGTTGTGAGATGATTTCATTCTATGAATATATGGCAAATATATCTCTAAGGATTCATTTATATGGATTTTAAGTTCTCCTTTATCATGGATATAGAGGCTTGATATATACATAGGTGTCTATCAGGGGCCTTCATTACCTTCACACTAGAGCAAATCAGAGAATCATTCATCATGATGTGAAGACAAAAAACAATTTGTTAGATGAAAATATTATGGCTAAGGTAATATATTTTTGGCTTTCAAAGATTGAACCTACTCTAGATCAAACCCATATGAGTACTATTGTCAAGGGTAGCTTTGGATACCTTGATCTAGAGTACTTTTGAGTGAAATAATTAGATTTTTGAACACTCATTTCTTGGGAAAAGGCACAAATTTATTGGAATATATTTGAGAAATAATAATACCCATGATAACCTCTTTATTATCATTTTAATGTACAATAAATAAAATATTTGAGGAATTATATTAGTTATATGAAGAGGACTAATGTTTTTCCTCATATATTGTCTCATTTAAGAATACATCTCTAGAATGTGATAATTTTAAATTTGATGAATTAAGTAGGAATGAATGGATTTTAGGTTCTCCCCAAAAAGAGATAACCATGGTGGATAAGTATATCCTAGAGTCTCCCATAGAAGGATTTTCCACAATGTCTTCATCAGTGGAAATACTTAGTCCATACTCAATGATAAATGAACCCAAGGTGAGGGGATGCCTAAATTTCATGAAAAGTTTGAGTTTAGGTTCCTTTGATGGTGAAATTGTAGATATAAATACACACAATGCTACTTTAGATATTTAATAATATTTACCAATGGGAAAACTACATGTATATGTTAATCAAACTTAGTAATATTTGAACATTGTAGCCACACTTCCCTTTCAAATGCCACCAATGTGCATAGTTCAATCTAACATATGGAAATTAAATTTTGGTAGTTACAAGTCTAAAATAAGATATGGAATTGGATTTTAATCAATTAATCAAAGATGGAAATATTATTTGGACACATAATGCCTATAGTTTCTTTTACAAATAATATATATAAGTAAAATTCATTAGACCATGGACTTCAATTCTTCCTGGGAAAGAAGGTGAAAAACATTTGGATGTTAGGAAAATCTTAGCTATTAATTGAGAAGGTGAGAATAATTTTTCATGCAATGATAAGCTCTTGTCAAATTACCACAGTAAAGTCTAGAACAAATTGAATATTTCAATGCATTTGGCATTTAGACTTTGCCTAGACAAAAGAAATACATAGAATATGCACCAACCACCACTTTGAGCACTTTAGAGCCCATTTATAATTCAAGAATGAAAATATTATTAGTAGATATGGTCTCTACCCCCTCAGTCTCATATAAGATAATGAATTTCCAAGTTTTTAATGATGACCAACATATATTGGACTTCATCACCAGCACATAAGTATTCACCAATCAAATTGCTGATGAATATGGTCAAGAAAACTTGTTGTTATGTATATAGGACCATGAATATGAACACAAACAACATGAGAGGATATTAGACATGGATTTTCAAAAGGAAAAGGATAAGTTTATCCACACTTTGGGAATGTTTCATGACCATTTCAATTTGGTGATGAAAATGATACCAAAAGTGTGCTTTTAGGAACAACCAATATCCTAAAAGAGATGATTTTTTTTGAAAAATCCCTCACATATATCATAGATTTGATTGCATGGAATTATAAAGATCTAAAAGTCTTTAACACCTCCATCTTGACACAAAACATTCCCTTGAAGCTAGGAGTTAGGCCCTTTAGTCATATACAAAGTCTTATTAATCTACTTCTTCAGCCATTAATATTAAAATAAGTGAACTTTTTTCTTGCAATGAGTATCATATATATAGTTAGACACTCTACATGGGTTGTAAACTTGGTGCCAGTGAAGAAGAAGAATGGGGAGATCAAATGTTTTATGAATTCCTACAATTTTAATATGGCATATAAAAATGATAACTACCCATTTCCATCATTGGATGAAGTTATATAAATTATGAATGGATCTCAAATGATGTCTTTCTTAGATTGATACTCTAGTTATAACCAAGCAATAATTAGCTATCAGGATTGGATGGAAAAACGTTCACAACCAAGTGGGTCACCTTCACTCATAAGAGAATGTCATTTTGACCATCAATGTCGGTGTTACATTTTAAAGGGCCATGGATGTAGCTTTAAAATACCTTATGGGAAGGTGTATTATGGTGTATATGGATAACTTGAAAGTCTTATGCAAGCATAGAGGTGACCATGCTAGATTTTTGAGGAAAGTATTACATAGATGTAGGGATCATGCGATCTTATTGAACCCAAATAAATGTTTATATGGGGTCACTGAAAGGAAACTATTAAGCCATATAATTTTTGAGTAGGGTATATTAATAGACCCTGAGAGAATAAAAGTTATTCTAAATATTCCATTACCCTAAAATAAGGAGTTGAAGTCATTATTTAACATGATTAAATTTGTGAGGAAGTTTATCTCAATATTTGTAGATCTAGTCAGACCATTGAATAGTATGATCATTAAGGATGCTAAAATATAGTGGACAAGTTAAGTGTAAGAAAATTTTACCCAAAATCAAATAGGCATTTATGCACACACTAGTGTTGATCAACCCTGATTACATTCAAATTTATTATATTTACTCTTTATCCTCATAGCATTTGATTATTGTTGTATGACACAAAGAAAAGGGGTTAGAGATGAGAAACCTTTTTAATTTATGAGATCCCATTTGATAAATTAAAAATTGAGATAAATCTGATGGATAACCAAGCCTTTACACTAATAAAGTCTATCAATAAATTTTTACATTACATATTATGCAGAAAAGTATTTATTGATGTGCTTGATCTAGTCGTCAAAGGCATTATAATGAAAAACAAATTGGGTGATCGAAAAGGCAAGTGAACGACTATATTTCAAGAATTTGACATTTAACTTTAGTCAATGACTATTGTGGGAGGATAGTACTTAATAAAATAATGGGTGAATCACATTCCCAAATCACTTATGAATATCATAAATTGAAGACATCACCAATGATGATTGGTGTAAGGACATAGTCCATTATCTATTTAATAAGGAATGTCTTGATCATTTGAATTTAATACAGAGAAGGGCATTGCACTTGAAATGTGTCCACTTTATGACAAAATCATGTGTGTTCTACATAAGGAACCATGATGGCATCTATTTTAGGTGTCTTAATAGAGATGAAGTAAGTAGCATGCCTAGTGATTTTCATGGAAAATTTAGAATTGGGAATATTTTAAGGGATACCATATCCAACCATATATCAAGAATATGCTAATACTTTCCACTTATATTCAAATATGTGCATTCACATATTCAAAACTTTCATACATGCCAAATAGTTATTCATAGGGAATGCACTTAGATAATGGCTCTGCTACTAGTAGTTGAAGATCAATAATTCACAAAGTGGGGAGTGGTTTTTATGGAAAAAATATATGAGAATTCATAAATAGGTGATAAATTCATTATGACATCCACATACTACTACACTCATTGGGTTGAGGTTCAAACATTTAAGAACTGCACAACTAATAAATTCATCCAATATATAAAGGAGTACATCATAGCAAGGTTTGGTATGCCTTATGCACTGATATGTGATAATGGACTCGATTTATCCTCATTAAAATTATTGGAATGGGCATATGATAACTAGGTAATCCTAAAAATTCTATTCTAACCATTATCTACAAGGAAATGGAATAACTAAATCCAATAATAATAATTTGATAAACATAATTAAGAAGATGTTAGAAATGAATTGTAGGAATTAACACATCTTCAAATTTACATTGTGGGCTATTAGGACTAGGACTAAGGCTACTTTAGATACTTCTCCTTACCATTTGGTTTATGGCCAACACCCTATTTTCCCAATTATCTTTTACATTCCTAACTTTTATTTTATGATTGATTATTTGAGAGCAAATGATTAGGTAGAGGCTCACCTATTGAATCTTATGCACTTCAATGAAAAATATGATGCAACATTATTGCAATTCAATAAACATGAAGGGATTGTCAAACCCTAGTTTGAAAAATGATCCAAACCAAAAAAAATGGGTTTTAGATCTTGTACTTATGTTGGATAAGGCCCATGAATAAAAGGGACAACCCAAAAAATTCAATGCCTTATGGAAATGTCCCTATTATATTTTCCAAATCATAGGAGAGAATGCTTTATGACTAAGGTGTATAAAAAGTGAGGATGTCCTACTACCTATCAATGGAAAATTTCTCAAACACTACTTTCAAGCCTAAATTAGATTGGAACACACTTTAAATACTTTATTGTTTCTTTCTTTTTTGTTGTTTAGTTTCCTCCATTTTCCTTGTATTAGTTTAGGTTTGATTTTGTTTTCTTATACCCATTTGCTTTGATTTTTTTTGCTTGGTTCAGATATGTGGCATTTTTTTTGAGTTAAACATGTTGTTTTGACCTGAGGGCTCCCTATTTTCTTAATGTTTGATAAATGAGAAACTTGTATGTAAGCAACATCAATGACATTCTTATGTGTAAATGTAAAAATTAATATTTAAATACTTGTATAAACTATTGTATTCTCCTTGTATGTCTCAAATATTGAATGCTAATGATTTATAACATAACACAAGAATTTATAAATGCCTCTTTTCTTGTTTAAACACCATAAAATACACTAAATGAAATATATAAAGGAATAATGTAATATTATTTTGAGTCTAATTTGTATTATTTGTCATGAGCTTTCTAATTTTTTCCTTAAACCTATGGCTTGGTCACCAACCCTCCACATATTGAAAAGTAAAATCTATTTCAAAATAAATTGAGGTCAAAATGTAAAATATGAAAATTCTCATTAAAAGGGTGATTTGGGTAGCCTCAACACATAATTTCTAGCCTAGTTGGAAGTAGATCAAGGCCTTCAGTGGGGCTAGAGGAATATCTATCAAGGCTATGGATGACTATCTAGTAGTGGCAATGCCCATGCCATTCCACATGCCAAATTACCAAATCGTTCTCCTTTTAGTAGTTCCTATCACTTGGAAAAATCTAATTTATTATATATGCTTGATATATAATTGAATTAATCACATAGCTCACACAATGATGGAATTTAGGTAGAATTGTCATTTATTATGTCATGTTCTCAAGAAAAATTTCATGCCTTAATATTTTTATTTTCCTTTCAAATATGGCTTCCATCTAATGCTTGTGTTTGAATGAGAACTTGATATTGTGAATTCTATAGATAATCAAAATTATCTCCAAGGAGGAGTCACCATTTTTTGTTGTTTTCACAACATGCTCCATTATCAAACTAAAAATAGAGACCCTCTTTTCTTGAGTGATCTAAATATTTTTACATATGATCTAAGTGACCATTCAAATTTTAGGTTTTGCTTGGGTGTGGGATTTTACATCTTTATGAGTGGTTAAATATGGTAAATTTTTTTGTTTAATATATGCTTCATGGATAAATCTAGAGTTGAGATATTTTCAATTGTAAACTTACACTATTGAATCAATTTCCTTTTGTTAGGTATTGGCCTATTTACCATTTGAATCATCTTTTGTCCAGGTGGATAATGCAGGTTGGATTTGTTTTTACCCATGGCTTAGAGAATATCTAAAGTTTTTAGAAATAATTTGTTTATTATCCATGTGGTTGGAAATTTAAACCCATTTTATGTCAATTGATTAATTAATTATCTCTATTTTATGTTATTTCCTATTAATTTAGATAAGTATGTATTGATAAATCATTATATGTGCCTTTTTACCTTAGTCATGTGTGTTGGTCTAACTTGCCCATGCTTATCTAGTTTTTAATGTCATTTTAGGACCTTTTCAAATTGAGTGTTATAGTCTAGGTTTCCCATAAGTTTGTGTCATCCTATTATATATGTTATGTTCTTTGTCTTGTCATTATCTATCATAAAATAATCTCGTAGTCTATATCCACCCATGAGTCTGACACGGTGACAAGTGCCACCATCTCAGGGACCTAAGCTAATTGAAGTAGCTATCCAACACTATAAATATCTATGATACTTTAAGGCCCATGATGATGCCATGTGGTAACATTAAAAGAATCTAAGGATAAGTGGGGATAACTAATATTATAGATAATGGTGATGGACCAAAGCCCTATGATCATGTCGCATGTCATGATCATGTTTAATACCAGAGAACTAAATAAGTTGACATGTTTCCATGTGGTATCATCACATGAACATAGATCCATACGATGTTAAATGAGAAACTGGCATGTGGATCTTGGTGATGTTAATAGTATCTTGAGTCTAAGTTTGATGGGATTCTGCCCATCAACTGACCATCAATAATGGGTCTCTAAGACAATGAGATTACCACATGGTAAAATACCATGGGTTTAAATTTAATGCCCATATACCAATCGACCAAACCATCATAGTCAAGTTATTCTCTATGAAAATGTATGTTTTAGTTGATTAATTGTTATATGTTTCTCACATTTATTATTATGATGCTTCTTAAGGATACCCTTGTCTTAGTTTGTGATCGATCAAGTCTACATTATATGAAAATGATTATAAAATACAAAGTTAAATCATCATATTTCTCACATATAATTTCATTTATGGAATACTTTTATTTCTCATGTTTAAATTAGATGTTTTCATTCCTCTTTTTAGGTGCCTAGATTGAATGCATGGGATACATGTTGAGTATGTAGGAAGTTGTAAATGAGAAAAAAATTTAAAAAATTACTAAGGCATGAAAAATTTCAACCCCTAATAATGATACATCATAACATTATAGAATCTTAAAGCTCAACTAAGATTCAATGAACCCCCAAAGAATGCCCATTTTTCTATCTCATGATCAATGGTTCCAATTAACCCATGGCAAATCTAGAATTTGACCCATTTATCTTAGAGGTCTGAAGCCCTGAGATCATTCCATGTGGTACAATTTCAAGAGGAAAAAAATTAGATAATTTCATAGAACCATAATGATAACCTAAAACTTTGCAATATTGCCTAATGGCATGATCTCGCTAAGGACCTAGTCACCCATATGAGACAAGATGGTTCCATGTGTCACCATATTATGGACCTAAGATCAAGGATTTATGAATGAGGGTCTTTTAAATGACACATTTATGATTTTATTACTCCATAAGACTAAAATTGAAAATCATCTACCTCTCATCTAACTACTAGTTTGGAAACTCTAGGCTAATAAGAATGTGCCATGTGACACTTGATAGGCTTAAATTTAGTGGTTGACCCAAGTGTCAAAGCTATCAAATCTCCTTGAGATATATAATGGATGGGATGAGTGTTTATAATGATTTATCCTTATAATGTGGTTGAATTTAAGTGTTTACAAATTAAAAATGTAGTTACCCTTAGTTGATCAATTTGAATATTCTATTTTTGAGATATCTAAATTAGGGATTTTATTATTTGATAGCTATGCCTAGTTATATATTGAGCTTGATATTTATATAATGAAATTTCCCATTGATATGTGTCTTACTTATTATATTAGTATTAATCAAATAGTCTTGTTGTGTATTTTTTTTGCATGTTTATTTTAGGATTTATCAAATTCACTATATTCCATTGATTTGTAACTGAGTCATTTTATTATTTTTATAGGGTTCCTTTTTAAATTTACATAGACCCTAATGTTGTGAGATGTTTCCAAATGGTATCATACCAAGAACCCAAATCCATAAGGGTGAGTATAGACTAGTCAAGTAGCCCCAAGGGCTTGAAGACTCAAGATAATATCAAATGGTACCATCTTAGGAACTCAGGATCTCAGGATAGCAATTAGTGACATAAATATTGGTAATAAGCCCAATGGATCAAGGTAATTACATGTGGATTGTAGATCAATAGATAAATGAACCCAAACTTACCACATGGAGGTAACTACATAATAGAGCCTAGGAACTTGAGAATTGACATCGTCTACCCTTCTAAGACTATCTTAATTATAAATGATTACGTATCTACCTAAAGGAATGGCGTAGGTATTTGATGAAATTATTAAGTGGAACTTTTTTATGAAGCTACATGAGTAAATAATTAAGGAATGATTTAAAAGTGGAAAACATGGCCAAAATAAATAAAATTCTAAGGCTAAATATAAAATAATATAAATAATACAACTCTAAACCAATGAAAAAGTGACATATGATAGATTATTTATGGAATAACATATCCCAAAGTAATCAACTAGTAAATAAAAAATGCTATCATAGTAATGGGCATGAAACAAAATGACCAATTCTAGTGAGTCATTCCAAATTTTGAATAAGATCTTACGTGTTGGTGGTTATTCATAGTTTGATTCATGATCAAAAAAATAAGTGGAGGTAATTTTTATAGATTAACTTTTCACCCTTTGAGAGGTTTTTTCAAGTCCTCTCAATGTAATCTACAAATGAGAATAATCCTAGGTTGTGGGTGACCTGAAAAGTAGACTAAACCTGTAGATAAGGGCTATTTACCTTGATGCATCACTTAGGGCCAATAACTAATATACTAAATTAAAAGGAAAAGGGAAGAATAAAATATGAAATAAGTGGGGTGATACACCAAATTTTATGACCACTACCATTGGTTTGCATGTGCACTAAAACCTATAGGTCTGAAATAAACATGCACTGTTCCTAAAAATAACCTATTAAATAAATGATTTATAAATAGGTAAGGTAATATGAGATAATAAGGGAAGATATTTTATAATTAGAACCCTCATGGAACCCCTGATGACACTCTTCACAACCTATAATAGAGAAATAAATTGTAATAAGGAAATAATAATAGGACACTAGAGTAAATGAGCTAAGTCTACACTTGCTTAGGATAACCATTCAAATATTAACACTACATACAATCATATAAGGAGGTAAAAATAGTCATTTATTAATCAATAAGCATACAAAAGAATAGGGATACACCATACTCCTAGTGGATTGATCCTTTGAATGCAAAATAAGGTAGTACATATAGGAGAAAGAAGAAGAGAGATAGAAGAGAGGTGTCAAGGACCAATGATGGTCACCATACACTCATGGAACCAATTACAAACAATAAAAACTATTACTAAAAAGTCATGAAACTCTCCTCAACATGTGTTCAATCAATTTGATGATGACTTGATCAAGGTGGTGTAGGAGTTTTTTCTTGTTTGATGACTCATCCTTGAGCTCTTGAAACTACCCCTTATGATTGATTAAGAAGTGAATAGTCATATTCTTGGAGTCTAACTACTTATATTTTTATTAAACACCTATTTAATAAATATAACCAATTATCTTTCTACCTATATTCTACATTTTCATTCATAAATTTCACAATTTCTCCCCTTGAGGCCTATTCCTTGTAACCCTTTTTTCACAAAGCTCCTAGGTTTAAATATATAAAAAATTTATAGGTAAATTAAATGCATATTTTATTACAATTTATATTTATTCATCTTCACCCAAAATTTCATAACTCAAATCCCAGTGTATACCTACTAACCCAACACCCTCCTTCATAATTAGGCTTAAGTAGGCCTAAAACAAGCATACAATACTAGAGACTATAAAACACCATATTCTACTACTCCAAAAACACAAAAATATTTTAGGTTACATATAATTAAGTCATATTACAAAATTTTATGCAATTATAAGGGTTGAAACTCAAGTGATGCAAAATGCAAGTCTATTTCCTTAGGTTGGTCATGACATAGGTCTGTGTAGGTTGAGAGTGAACAAGAAGGGATTAAAAGCATTTTACACAATTTAAAAACCTTATGATACTTTTTTTTATATCCACCCTGATTTCCCTCAACATTTTTAATTGTCTTTTTCTTTTGAATAATCTTCAAAATTTTCAAACACACCAATTTTTAGGATTTTGCATGTATTTTAGGACTATGAAATAGGCTATAGGTTTCCTTGTATTTTCAATCAACTTATAAACATACTAAAAACTTTAAAAGGAATATCACTACTCCCACACACATTAAATTCCCTCTTAGTTTCAATATTATACCAAAATTACACCCCTTGATCTTCCTTGTGCAAAATTACACTTGGTTGTAGGTGTTCTTAGACTATGTATAGCTTGGCATAACATGTCAAAAAAACATTGCATGCTTTTTGAATATGTTGAAGGTTTTTTCAGGTCTTATATGATATTTACACATGATTTATAGTCATCCTGAAGTGCTTAAGCCTAAAATTCAATCTTTTAGACCTCATTGGAGTTGTTTATTGTGGATGAGGACTCATTACATGATTGTCACAATAGAATATACCTCAATTTATTCAAATATACCTAAAACTGATGTTCACATGAGCTTACTCAAGGCTTTTAGAGGTTTTATATCAATTTCAAGTGTTTATGAAGCCTCCATAGTGGTGAAAATCGTCATAACTTGCATGATTTTATCACATTCTTAGAGGCAGGCCTATAACATGGTCTTGAAATC
Organism: Torreya grandis; assembly: GCA_037957365.1. Lineage (NCBI taxonomy): Eukaryota > Viridiplantae > Streptophyta > Pinopsida > Cupressales > Taxaceae > Torreya > Torreya grandis. The sequence continues at coordinate 106,035 of JARHVA010005727.1, forward strand.
CTTATTTGCAACCTATTAAAATAAAATTAAAGTATTGTTCACGACTTTTATAATTACATTTATGAAAAATAATATGTAATATTAAATGAATAGGAATTCAATTCTCTCCATTGGTTTCTTCAAGGCAGAATTTTCATATCCATATTAACCTCTTCATCTCCTACAGGCCTAAATAAGTTATCTTCCTCACTTGTAGGATAAGAAATAAAGATATATTTCATGTTAAGGAAACCTGAAGGCTATGATCACCTTACATAATTTATTACATGCTTCATATACCTTTTTTGGTCTTTTAAGCTTCACATTTAGTACAAAATATTTACTTTTCTTTCATGCTCTAAGTGTTAACCTGTAGATTAATATTCTGAGTCTAATATTAATTATATCCATATCTATAACTATTGGGCTTGGATTTTTTATTCCATATGGATCATCAAGGAATGTTTCCACATGCATTATAATCTCTCTATTTTTAGGATTGATCACCTAACCTCATGCATTCACTCAGATGCTCTAACACATAGTTGAAGATGGTAATTATACACCTGCAAATAGTCTTGATGAAGAATATCATGTTAAAAAGGATTAAAATAACCGTTTTGAAGGTTGAATAATTTATTATGACCCTTATAATGGCTTGGATATTGTACATGAAAACAAAAAATCTCCTATAACTCAAGTATAAGAAAATGCAACTTCTCATCCTTACACGTATAGGCCTGTAACTTCAATTTTCAAATGGATATTATTATATACCTAATTAGGAATGAATTATGAGGGTCTATTAGAATATAATATAGCTATTCAAACTTTTCATTCTCATTAGTGCACTCCTGAATACATTCAAATGAAGAAAAATTAGCTAAAGTGGTTTTGAAGGGCTTTTAGAGCATTTATTTTGTTAGAAATGGTTCATAATGTATAGATATTAAAACCTCAAATGAATGCATCGAATTTTAATGGAATAAGGGACTCTATCACAAAATAATATAGTTTTAACCAACTTACCTTCTTATTCATGAACCATTGTAATTTATCTAACCCTTCTTTGTCTACCAATGACCTGATGGAGTTTCTCGAGTCAGACTTGCCATGTCTTTATATATTATACTTTATTGAGCATGGATAAAACCTATAGGGGGTTTGATGATGATATTAAAGAGATTAAACACTAGGTGCCATGAATGTTTTGGTTGGATATGATTAGTTTCATGCATAAAATCATAAAAAAACTCATCTAATCACCTTCTTGATGCAATGTAATTTGATTATTTAGTTGACTTCCTTGTTGGATTGTTGTGAGAGGAATTAATGGATTCATTTCAATTAGGTATAATGAAAATTTAATGTATAAAATTCCTTCACTCTCCCTTTATTTCCAATATTTCATGTTGAGACATGATTAGACTTAAATCAAGGAATAAGAGAGAGTTACAAACTTGATATGTGTTTAAAAATAATTTTTTTCCACATTTTGAAGCTTGTATAGACCCCATGAAGTATTACATCACCCTTCATAAGTGCCACATAAGATAAAGTGACTTCTCTTTGATTGGTGTAACTCCTTATTCTTGATGCTCTTTAGGTAATTCAATTTAACATTGTAACACATGAAACTTTAACTATCTTAGCATCACCTTAACATTTCCAAATTTACCTTAACCTTTTATAAACACTTAATAAGGATCGTGTTATGACCACTAGGTAATCACTTGGGGACCATGATTTCACATTATGATAATACTTTGTATAGAATTTTGAAACAACTTATAACATCATTTCAAGACATTATCATATAATAGGATATGACATCAAAACTAGGGGAACTAGAGGGTATCAACAAGGTTAAAATGATAAATACCAAGTTTTTAATTATACTAACCCATGATAGACAATTTTAGTAAGCATCTTTGTCGACCTCTTGGGATTGCATGCTTGTTATGAATCTTAGATTGGTAGCCTTATTGTATCCATTAGGCTATAGAGTCACGTATCACTCAAATTCAGACCTAATTGAACCTTAAACATGCTTGTAAATGCCTTGAAATAAGAAAATATAACTGATATGCCTATGAAACACACACAAGACAAGAAGAACAAACCAAAGCAAGATAATCACACACTTATGATAGAAAGTGTTTAGGGAAATTAAAACACAAGAAACACTACTAAATATAATTAACGTTACAACATCTTCCTTCTAGATCAAAAGGAAATTTTCTAAAAAAAAATTCATTCATGAGTTAAAAAATGATGTAGTGCAAGCTACCTTTTAAACCTAATGTTTTGTGTATTGGATTTCTTTCTTGAAAAATTATTTGGCATGTTATCAAGTGAGTAAACAACATTAAACATGTTTCCTATGAAAAAAAAATCATATTTTGACTGAATAATCACCTCATGTTATTCTTTGATGTTTGAACTAACCTCAAAAGTGATAACATATAGACTTATAGGGGTAGCATCAACTTTAGCTTGTAGTGGTTCTATGAAACGGTGTGATTGGTCTTGAATGACCTCTTATGGACTCTCACATTATTATTTAGGGAGTATAGAAACCTAAATAACATATTAAATCTTCCCTAAAGGACATGTAGACCCTTTAAGGACCTCATATTCATTAAAAATATCTAAGTACTACTACCACATGCTTTGAATGTCTTCTTGACTAGCATAATGAGGTAATACAACTCTAACCACATCTTAAACTTTATATTCAAGAGCCATAGGACTACCAAGAACTTTAAACTCCTCTATGTGATCATGATGAATCTAAAACTCTACTCTCAAAATCTTTGCTTCTTTCTCATTGGACATCGCTTCAAGTTCACTCAAGACTTCACCTTGTTCACTTAGGATTTCTTCTATTCCAAAACTCGTTGTAACCTCTTCATTAATATTCTATAGGAAACATATTCCTTGTGTTTCTTCTTTGTAACAAAAAAGAAGGCCATCATTCTCAATCAAACAAGGGTGTTAAAAATAATACTTTACCTCTTTTTTGCCACTTGAGACATCATGGAATATGTCCAAATGCACATATACTATATCTTGTTATTCAAATTCTTCAAGAAGATCCAAGAACTATTTTTCTTCATCATTCATGATATCTTAAAAATGAATAACTACTTGAGAAACTATTAAAACTATCTTATTTGAAATTTATTCACATTTAGGAGTGTTCTCTCATTCAAAGTCTATTGCAACTTCATCAAGATCACCTTTCCATTCATCTATAAATACTAATTTTCTTTTTTCTTCACCAAGAGGTATTCCAATCATGATTTATTCATAATATTCACTTGAATTATCTTCATCATGTGCAACTACAACTTGATCTTATTCATTTTCCTCCCATAGGATAGGTTATTCCTCAAAAATGGAGATGGTGGGAGGGTAATGGATATGTTCATTAGTTGACTTGGGAATTGAGGGAGCCTAGTACAAGTTGGGATATTGGGGGTGGTGGACTATTATAAGAATTATTGGAGAGAGAGAGAATATTAAGTTATGATATGGATGTCTTATTATTCTAAAAAATCCCTTCTTTCCTATTTTGAACTCCTCCTTGGATTTAATTCCATGATGGAAAGGTTTGCATTTCTTGGGGAAGGATGGATGGGGCTTGGATGGGCAAAGTTCATTAGCTTCAATTCCCCTATCTAGGAAATCTTCATCTTATTTATCCCATGACTCAACTACTTTCTTCCAACTTGGAATTTTGAACCTAGGATTTTCCTCATGGTGGTATGGTGTAACTTCAAGGGTGGATGAAGGGCTTGGGAAGATTTGGAAATTTTCTTATATTGGGTTCCATGCCTTCTCCTGATCTTGAAATGGTGTATAAGCTTTGGATTTCATTACTCTTATAATTATGATTGACTGAAACATATGATCATTTTAAAACTCAATATCTCTAGTTAGGCATGTTTCAAATTCAAGTTTTACCTTTTCAAAACTGTCTTCAAGGTGATTAGAAGGATAATGACTTTGCCAAGGTTGATTGAGATCATGAATAGGGGATATATAAGGATGATGAAAAGCTTGATAATATTGGCATGAAGGTTGACAAGATTGAAAATATTATTTAGGAAGGGAGGAATGATAGTACTATTAATAACAAGTTTATTCATGTAGATAACTAAAGTCATATGCAGGTAATTAGGGTCAATATTGGATTGATATGACTCAACATAGGGATTATATGGCTCATTATGTTATTGATAAGGATTAACATGATACTAATAAGGATCAACATAGGCCTGATGATATGGATCATCAACTTGAGTAAAACTAAAATCCACTCCAAACTCAGACATGAAATTTCATGTGAAAGGAAAAACACAAATAGTAATCACTTGAAAGAATACCTAGGCTACTAAAACTGGCTAAATGAACTCAAAGTTGTCATTGGTGATTGTGTCCATGCCTCTAAAGGATGTTATATTGAATATCAGCACCAATAACTCTTAAATGGATGAAAATAATTCTCCCACCACATGTTATGGAACTATTATAGTTAAATTTTCACCCTTTTATAGGTTGTTTCAAGTCCTCTCAATCTAAGCTACACATGGGAAAAATCCTAGGTTGTGGGTGACCTAAAAAGTGGACTAAACCTATAGATAAGGGATAGCTCCCTTGATGAATCACTTAAGACTAATCACTAATCTAATAACTTAAAAGGAAAAGGGAGAAATAAACTATGTACTAATGTGGGTGATACACCAAAATTTATGACCACTACCATTGACTTGCATGTGCACTAAGACCTATAGGACTAAAATAAACATACAATTATCCTTAAAATATCCTATTAAATCAATGATTTACAAAGAGTTAAGTAAATATGAGATTATAAGGGAAGATATTTTCCACTTATAATCCACATTAAACTCATGATGACACTCTTCAAAACATGCAATAGAGAAACAAAGTACAAGAAGGCAAGAAGAATATGACAATAAAGCAATGTGAGCTAAGTATACACTTGCTTGGATAAATTATTTAAATATTCACACTAAATACAACCATAAAAGGAGGTAAAAAAACTCATTTATTTATCAATATGCATATAAAAAATTAGGGTTACACCATACTCCTAATAGAATGATCCTTTCAATACCAAACAAGGGAGTACATATAGAAGAAAGAAGAAGAGAGAGAGAAAAGAGAGGTGTGAAGAACCAATGATGGTTACCAAGCACTCATGGAAATAATTACACACAAGAAACCATATTAAAAAAATAATCATGAAACTTTACTCAACATTTGTGCACTTAAATTGATGATGACTTGATCAAGGTGGCATAGGAGTTTTGTCTTGCTTAATGACTCATCATTGAGCTCTTTAAATTGCCCCTTATGATTTATTAGGAATTGGCAAGTCATATTATTGGATTATAAATAATTATATTTTTATTTAAAACCTATTTAATACATATAACCAATCCTATTTCTACCTGTTTTCTACAATTTGATTTATAACTTTCACATTTTCTCCCCTTAAGGACTATTCCTTATAGCCCTATTTTGACACAAATATCATAGGTTTGAAATATATAAAACACTTATAAAAAAAATTAAAGTCATATTTTTTACCCTTTATATTTATTTATATTCACCTAAAATTTCATAACTCAACTCCCAATGTAGACCTACTAACCCAACACCCTCCTTCACAATTAGGCACAATTTAGCCTAAAACAAACATTTAATACTTGAGACCATATAACACCATAATTTACTACTCCAAAACCGCCAAAATATTTTTGGGAACATAAAATAAGGTTATATGACAATATTTCATTCAATTCTAAGGGTTTAAACTCAAGTTATGCAAAATTCATGTTTTCCCCCTAGGTTGTTCATGGCATAAGCTTGTGTAGGCTAAGAGTGAAAAAAAGGGATAAAAGGTATTTTATACAATATAAAAACCTTATGATACCTATTTGAGATCTAACCCAACTTCCCTCAACCTTTCAAAGAATTTATTTCTCTTAAACAATCTTCAAATCTCTCAAACATGCTAATTTTCAAGATTTTGCATGCATTTTAGAACTAGGTAATAGGTTGTAGGTTTCCATGTCTTTTAAATAAACCTATAAACATCATCAAAACTTTAAAATTCCTATCATGACTCCCACACACCTTAATTTCCATATTTTTATCATTTTTATACAAAAATTACACCTCTTGATCATCCTTGTGCAAAATTACACTCAGCTTTAGGTGATCTTAGATTGTGTATAACTTGTCATAACATGTTAGATAAATTTTGTAGGATTATTAAATGTTGTAAATGTCTATTCAGGTCATATATTACCTTTCCACATGATTTATATTCCTCCTTAGGTACTTAATCCTACCATTCAATCCTTTAAACCTCCTTGGAGTTGCTTGTTAAGCATGCAGACTCACTAAATGACTATCACAACATCAAAAACCTAAATTTATTCATTTAAACATTAAAATTATGTTCACATGAGATTAATAAATGTTTTAATATGGTTTTTACCAATTTAAATTGTTTATGAAGCCTCCATAGTGGTCAAAATCATCAAAACTTGCATGTTTTCCTCACGTTCTTAGAGGAAAGCTTATAACATGGTCTTGAAAACCTTGTTTTCAACCTATGAAAGGAAAAATAAATTATGTTTCACCAATTGTATAATTACCTTCATTAAACATAATATATCATCTTCAATGAGTAGGAAACCAATCCTCTCCATTGGTTTCTTCAAGGCATGGTTTTCATAGCCATATTGACCTCTTCATCTCCTATAGGCATAAATAGGCTCTCTTCCTCACTTTCAAGCTAATAAATGATGATATATTTCATTTTAAAATATATTTAATTCTATTATCACCTTAGAGACTTTATTTCATTATTCGTAGACCTTATTTGGTCTTTCAAGATTCACATTTAGTATAAAATATTTACTTTTATTCCATGCTCTAGGTGTTGACCTATAGGTTGATATTTTGAGTATAAATTTCATTATATCCCTATATATATCAATTAGAATTTTATTTTTAACTACCTAGGTATCATCAATAAATGCTTCCACATGCATTATAACCTCTCCACTTTCAATAATGATCACCCAACCTCATGCATTCACTCAACTACTCTGCCACATAGATGGAGATGGTGATTCTATGCCTAAAAATAATATTGATGAATAATATAATGTTAAAAAGGCTCAAAAGATCTATTGTGAAGGTTGATAAATGTATTAGGACCCTAATCATGACGTGGATATTATTTATGGGAACACAAAATCTCTTGAACTTGAGTATGAGACCATGCAACTTCCCATCTTCACACCTATTGGTATGTAACTTCACTTTTATTAAATATATTCTTATATAAGTGATTAATAATGATGTATGAGGTATATTAGACTCTGATAGAGATATTCCATCTTTCCATTTTCACTAGTGATCTCCTCAATACATTCAGATGAAGAAAATTGACCTAAAGGCATTTTGAAGGGCTTTTAGAGCACTCCTTTTTTAGAGATCATTCATAAAGTATAAATACTAAAACCATAAACTAATGCATGTAATTTCAATGGAATAGGGACCCATATCTTCCCTTATGATCATTTTACACTAATCATCTTCTTTTTCATGAACCATTGTTATGAATTTGGCCCTTCTTAGTCTACCAATGACCCGATGGAGTTTTGTTGAGTGAGATTTACCCTATTTTGACCTATTATACCTTATTTATGATGGATATGACCTTTAGGTATTTTTATGATGTTGTGATGGAGGTTAACCACCTAGTGTCATGATCCTCTTGGTTGGATATGCTCAGTTTTATGCATAGAATCCTGTAAAACTCATCTAAACACCTTCTTGATGAAATGAAATTTGATTATTTGGTTGAGTTACCTTTAGATTATTGTGATATACATTCATGGATTATATATAATTAGTTATAATTCAAATATAACATTAATAAAACCTTCACTCTCCCTCTTTTTTACCAATATTTCATGTTGAGATATGATTAGAATTGAATCAAGGAATAAGAGAGATTTAAAAAATTGATATGCATTTGAAAATAAATTTTTGATATATTTTTAAGATTGTAAACAATCCATATACTATGAGATAATCATCCATAAGTTTCACATAGCCTCAACTGAGTTCTCTTTATTGGTGTAACTCCTCATTCTTGATGCTCTTTGGTGAAGTCACTTTAACATTGCAACACATGAAACTTTAATTATCCTAGCATTACCTCAACATTTTTAAATTTAACTTAAAATTTTCTAAACACTTCATAAGGACTATTTTATGACCACTAGCTAATAACTTGGGGATGATGACTTCACATTATGACAAGACCATATATAGAACTATGAAACAACTTAGAACATCATTTCATGACCCTATCATATAATAGGCTATGACATCAAAAATAGGGGCTACTAGAGACTATCAATAAGGTTAAAAGGATAAATACCAAGTTTTGAATTATACTGATCTACGGTAGCTAATTTAGGCTAATATGAATCACATGGTTATTCTAGGTAATGATTGGCTCACCTAGTCTAGGCATGGATCACCTAGTGGAAGAGGATCACCCAATAAGATAGGATACATTGAAGTGAATTATGGGACATTTCATGATGTTCTATGTGTTTAATCTTTATCCAAAAATCTCATATCTATTTATCAAATCACTCATATTAGTCTGGAAAATAAATATGAGTTCACTTATAATTCATTGGTTATTAAGGAAGTAGATAGTGACTCCATAGTTGCATTTGGGAAAGCATATCACCATTCATGATTGTATATTTTATCATACTTTGCTCCTAATCACCCCTTTACTACACTACTAATTCATTAATAAGGAATGAGTAAATTATGGCATGATCATTTTGACCATATTAACTATCACTACCTTGAACAACTAAGTCATCATGAAATGGTTTCAAGGTTACCATGAGTCAAGTTTTCTAATGGATTTTACTAGTGTTGCATACTTAGTAAATATCTTGAAGATAAGTATGATAAAGGAAAATCACATAGAGATGAATGGATACTAGATATTTCCACCATGACATTATCGATCCATTTTAAAGTATTCATTCAATATGACTAAATACATGCTTACTTTCATCAATGACTTTTCAAGGTATACCTAGGTGTAATTTCTCAAGCAAAAATATGAGGTATTTGATCATTTTTAGGACTTCAAGACACTTTTAGAAAACCAAAAATGTAAATCCATAAATATTTTGCACACTGATAATGTTGGTGAGTATGTCAGTAACTTCTTTGAATAATTATGCACTTTAAAGGGGATTGATCTCTAGAATACAGTTCCATATAGTCCTCACTAGAATAGTGTTGAAAGGTGAAATAATAAGTCCTTGAAATAAATGACCAATTGTATGATACAATCCAAGTCTCATTCACCTCAGTATTGGGTTGAGGCTATCAACTTTACTTGTTATATCCATAACCAAGTTACTCATAAAACATTTAAGGGAGTTACTCTTTCTAAATATTGGAGTGGTTAGAAACCCATCGTGAAACACTTTCAAGTGTTTAGATCCCCTGCTATGGCCTATATTCTATTGAATAAATCTAAGGCAATGGAACCTTAGACTCCTCCTTACATATTCATCAGATATCGTTAGGGTGTTAATGGATACATGATTCTCCATCCCAACACTCATGATTTATTCATTGAGATAAGTATTCATTTTAAATAGGTTCATTCAAACCCCACACTTGACAAATCTCCCCTTACCTAGATGCACTAAAATTTGATGAAATTTATAATCATTCAGATTAACATAATCATCTTCCTGATGATACATATTATTCTTCTAGTTTTAATGATGAGAGTATTGATGAGCGTTCACCTCCTCCTTCTCCAATAATATATTTAGATTATGAGGAATATCCTCTTGACTCTCCTACATCTTGTCCTCTTTGAGCTAGATAAATGCAATAAAGTGATAGCCAATGTGTTAGAGATCCTTTAGATAATAGGTGAACATGTTCACAATTATAGGATGCCCCACATGATTTCATTACTTCTACCTCCAATGTACAACAATTTTATGAGGCATAAGGCACTTCTGAGTGAGATATTTCTATGGAAGAGGAGTGTGGTTCCTTTCTAAGTAAAAACACATTGGAATTAGTCCCCCTTCTTAAGGGAATAAAATTTGTTTGATGTAGGTGAATCTACCAAACTATATATACCCTAAATTGTTTAAGAAACCACACATATCATGTCTTTTTAAAGTTGTTTCACATATGACTCTGAATGAAGAATATGACCTTTGTTCACATTTGACCATGTCCTTTGTTTTAGTCATCTTAGCATTGTTACATAATCTAGACACCTTTTTTCCTATTCCTAGTCATCCAAAGCCTTTCAGACATCCATTCCACCTCAATCAGGTCAGGTTTTTTATCTTTTTGCGATCCACCCAAGTCCTGGGACTTAAGATAGGAGCACAGGGTTTGGACAATAGTGTTGGTGCCACTAGTGTCTATTTTTAACACTCTTGTATAAATCCATTTTCACCTCCAATAGTTAGTTTCCTTCACTTAATAGGTCCTATCCCCTTTATTATCTTCTACCTTAAGTTTTCCCATGTTGTCCAGATACAAATAAAGATCCCAAATTTGAAATAAAGAGACTCTTATAGAAAAGAATTCACAAGGCATTTTATATCTAGCACTTACTACTTTGGTACATTAGACATAATAAAAATTAGTCAATAGTATAGCTCAGCATTCTACGTCACACATAGACTTACATGCTTGATCAAGGAAGGGCCTAGGCAAAATTCATTCTTGCATCTATCATGCACATTAATTATGCATGTTTCCTAAGGGAGAACTACATTAGATTTGAGACCCTATCTTGAGGATTAATGTAGGTAGTGATCAAGACAACAAACATTTTAGATCATGCCATCATTCTTCCCCTAACCTAGTTTTTTCACCTTTTTATTTTGATGCATTTGTTGTTTCCATGTGTGTAGATGAATATAGGGTTTGGATATTAAAACGGACCTATAGTGAGATTCGTTGACTTATAGCCTCTAAAATTTTATACATAGGCTCATACTCACCTGGTGAATAAAAACCAAAAAGATTAGATTCTAAACACAATAGTGGCAGAGGTGGACAATAGCACTGGTGCCACTCCTATCCAATGCCAACACTCTTATCCAATTAGAAACAAAGTCTAGATCTAGATTCCAGATAGTGTCCTAGTCTTGTATCTCAGTTTTTAGCCCTTAAAACACCCATCTCAGCCCATTTTTAGATAAGTTTATTTCTTATCCTCATATGATTTATTTGATAGAAATCTATATTTTATCTTATTAAACTAGATTTCTCCCTTACTCCAAACCCCTTATTATTTAGGAACTAAACACTAGATTCCCAAAGATAATAAAACATTTAGTGAACCCA
>JARHVA010005727.1:125000-140000 GCA_037957365.1 Torreya grandis
AATAACATCAGTTAGTCAATCAAAATCTTAGAAAACTATCCCTAGTAGATAACAACATTGCAAAAGGACACTAGCACTGGACAATAGTGCCAAAACCTAGACAACAACACTGAACATTAGATAGTAGCATTGAATCCTAGATAAGAGCACTAGAACCAATGGAATTTCCTAAAACACTTTAAAACAACTCAAAAGCATAAAAAATAGGCTTCTAAATAGGCAAAAAAATCACATGTTTCAGCTACTTACTAGGGTAATCACCCTATAAGCCTCAATCTAGGTTTCCAACTACTCAAATCAAGTCACGATAGGTGCTCATCTCCTTGGCATAATTCCCACTCCATAGCTCTAAATTCTCAACCTAGTCAATGCATAAATAAAAAAAGAATCAATCGAATTTTCCTATATCAAACAACTTTCTCATTTAAATTAAAATATGATTTTCCCTCTAAATTCAACTATATAACTCTATTTTATAAACCATTTTGTTTGATGGAATCATAAAAGTGATACCTTTAATATCACATAATCCTCTCTCTTTTAATGCATCATCTGCCTACTATGGCACACACATATCTATACCAATTTTTTACCTCGACATACAATTCAACGTAACCAATCAAAGGCTCATTTAACTATCAAACAATTCAACCTAACTAATCAACAACTAGTTCAAAATTCAAAACAACTCAATCTAATCAATGAAGTAACTTCTTAGTCAATTCAAACTGTACCAACCTCACTTTTATCATTACAGCACTAGTAATCAATTTTAGCTCAACCTCCTCTATCACAGATCTCATCCCTCTCCCCAAAAGGGGGGAATCATTCCTACTACTCCTATTCCTACACTTATCTAGCATGCCTATCCACTCTCATAGATGGATACAACATGATTATTACACATAAAACAATTAGATTATTAGATTTAGCTCAAATAAATCAAAATATATAGTGGTTTAGACTAAATGGGCCACTCAACATGGTTTTGATGCCTATAATATTCAAATTATCAGATTTAACTCAAATCGATTGAAATAAATAGTGATTCAGATTACATGGGTCACTCAGTATTACTCAGGACATTTAGAGGGACATACATTGAGTTTACAGATACACAAAATAATTAGATATATAGTGGTTCAAATTATATGGATTCATAATGACTCCGATATAAATTTAGACTAGATACCGAATTTGGGGGCATGTACGTTACTACATGTCTCATACATATAGCTTCATACAACATGACATAGCTATAAGACTAGATAGTAGATTATAGGCATAGTGTAGAGCACATTATTTTGATCTCCAATGTTTCACATGGGACATGTCATAATAGTTCATTTCACATGTGGTTATATAGATTTATAGACTATACATATGCATCCCTCATATACCAGATTTTGGGGTATGACACAAATGTTCATGTTCTTCATCATCTAGGATTAGACAGATTGGAATGGCAAAGCCATGCCATTATCTTCTTATATATTTACTCGTATTTTAGATTACACCTAGTTGTACCCAGAATGTCACCAGGTTGGACCGTATGATAATCTGTAGTGGTTGGTTCATAGCGTTACCTAGACTATATGAGTTTGTGTGGGATAAAGGACAAACATTGGTTTTATACCCCTGAGTAATTCTCAGTTCTAGTTTAGATTATTCAGAGTGGGGGCATGACATATTTTGATATTCACAACATACATATTCTATACACACATTTCAAATTTCATGATTTTATGTGGGATATAGGGCAGACAATGATTTTGGACCTCCGAGCATCTCTCATTCTAATTAGATTCAACACAAGGGGCAATCATTGCTTTCCTTCTCCATGTTATATAGATTATACTTTTAGATTCAATATAAGAGGCATCTATTTCAAGGATTCCTTCTTTATCCAAGCATTATTCAACTCTCCATCCACTTCCCTGACCAAGAAGTGAGTTGGACCCTTTTTCAACACACTTATCTCCATGTCGATAGGTTTAGGTACACTTTTTTTTTTAATAAATTTTAATCTAGTACTTAATTTCATTACATCAATAGAATAAAAGGAGGGAAAATGTATACACCCTAAATTGGTCAATCAACCACACATATCATGTCCTTTTATATTCCTTTCACAAGAGTCTCTGACTGGAGAATATGATCTTCATTCGCATTTAACCATGTCCTTCATTTTAGTCATCTTAGCCTTGTTACATGCTCTAGACACCTTTTTACCTATTCTCAATCATCCAAATCCTTTCAAATAGTCATTCCACTTCAACCAGGTTATGTTTTTTGTCTTCTTTCCATCCCCCAAGTCTCATGATTGTAAGATTGGAGCATTGGGGTTAGATAATAGTGTCAGTGCCACTAGTATCCATTTCTAGTTCTCTTTTCCAAAGCCATTTTCACCTCCAATGGTTATTTTCCTTTACTCAATAGGTCATATCTGCTTTCTTAGTTTCATCCTTAATTTTTCCCATGTTAACCAAATTCAAATATATCTCCCAAATTTGAAATAAAGAGTCTCCTATATAAATGATTTCACAAGGCATTATATATCTAGCACTTACTACTTTGGCATATTAGACATAATAAAAATCAATCAAGAGTATAGCTTAGCATTTTACATCACACATAGACTTGCATGTTTTATCATGGAAGTGCCTAAGTGAATGTCATTCATGCATCTATCATGCACATTGATTACGCATGTTCCCTAAGGGAAAACTACATTAGATCTGAGACCCTAGCTTAAGGGTTAATGTAGGTAGCGATCAAGATAACATGGGTTCTAGATTGTTTGATCATTCTTCCCCTAACCCAATTTTTCCCCTCTTGATTTTGATGCATTTATTATTTTCATGTGTGTAGATAAGTATAGGGTTGGGAGATTAAAATAGACCTAAAAAAAGATCTATTGACTTATAACCTCCAAAATTTGGTACATAGCCTCACACTAACGTAACGAACAAAACTCAAAAAGCTTAGATCATTAGGACAATAGAAGTAGAGGTGGATAATAGTGTTGGTGCTACTCCTATATAATTTTGGTACTCATTTGTAATTAGAAAATGAAGTCCAAATCTAGATTCCAGATAGTGTCACAGTCCTGCATCTCAGTTTCTAGCCCTTAAATCACCCATCTCAGCCCATTTTTAGATAAGTTTATTTCTTCTCCTCATTTAATTTATTTGATATAAATCTATATTTTATCTTATTAAACTAGATTTCTCCCTTATTCTAGACCCCTTATTATTTAGGAACTAAACACTAGATTCCCAAAAATAATAAAACACAAACAAAGTTTGCAATAGATGGGTCTGTAAATAAGTTCAAATCATGTTTGGTACCAATGGGATTTTATTAGGTACCTAACATTTACTATACTAAGACATATACCCTAATTAAAAAAATGAACTCAATTTGACCCACTCTCGTTATTATCACAACACATCATTTGGATGTTCATCATATGTAGGTGAAGAGTGTCATTCTTCACACTGACCTCAAAGAGGAAATATACATGAAGCAACCACAAGAATTTGTAGAAAAATTCTCCTTATTTTATAAACTTTGAAAGTAAATCTAAGGCCTCAAAAAATATCCTCAATCTTGGATTTCCAAGATGGACTCCTTTCTTCTTTAGGTTGGGTTCACTAGATGTTGTTTTGATCTGAATGTCTACATCTTGTAGCATAGTGATTAATCTACTATTACATATGCTTATCTAAGTGGATGACCTATTGATCATAAGGAATTATTAATCCACCATTAAAAAAATGAAAATTGATTCATCTAATAGGTTCTTAATGAATGATTTTGGTTTGTTGTGTAGACACTCCTTTTTGGCCACTTTCATGTCTAAATAGATATTGGAGTGACTTCTTAGAAAAAATGCAATTTAAGCCTAGAAATCATTGAAATTATTTGATCCATCAGTGCACATCATGTGTATCTTATAATTTCTGTCAATGTATCCATAACTAGGTCACTGCATTATATGCAATCACCATCTTTTTGAAATTCAAATCCTATCAAGTTGTAACCTAGAAAGTATACCTCTGACCATGTGTGAGGGAAAAAATTTCAAACTTCATAATTGGTAATTAGTTTGATCAGGATTTATTAATTTGTTAAACCCAATTAAATGCATAGGTGAAAATCCCATGGCTAATTTATTGGTGAATTTATATTTGAAATTCATAAATTTGGATTGATGACATCACACAAATATCTGATACGATGCCACCATCATGACATCATCTTTTGTGAGTTTTCAAGCACTCATAAAATATAAAAATAAATATTTATATTTTTGAGCGATGCTCATGAATTGAAAATATTAGTGGATTATCCCTCCCAAATGTAACCATGGTTAAACTAAACTTAACCACACTTGATTTAGAGTTAGTTCTAGAAGCTATAAATATAAGGCCTCACCCATGAATGAATAATATTTTATATATAATGTTTTAGATTAAGGTAAAAATAGGTTTTGAAGGGACCCCAAAACCCTTTAACAGAATCAGAAAAGATAAAGCATTAACATGCACCAGGAAAAGCATTCCTGAAACCTACTAAAAAGTAGCATCAAAATTAGGTTATACAGGGACAACATCAATATCTAGTTTATATTCAGCCCCCTAATATTCTAAGTAATGATTTAATATCTATTTTTAGGGGTAAAATCCAAAATAGTTGCCTGCCTTCCATCAGCAATATTCTGCATACTTTCTAGCTCTCTAGTTTTCTTAATGGATCTTCTTCCAGGTTCGTCCTGAGAACCAACATCTGATTTCACCTTAAAATGTTGTTCATCTCTTTTTTCAGATTTATCCAGAGTAGAAGCAATATGTTTCACCTTAGTCTCATCTCTTTTATATATAATGTTATTATGCAAAAATACATCTAATAAACTTTGGTAGTATAATCTCATTATGTAGGATTTCACTCAAATCTCTATCGATGTAAAGTTATCATGTTGATTTGCTAAGCCAAGTCAAGCCAAAGCCAAGCCAACATTACCAAGGTGACAAGGAGAAGTGGTGCAAAGAGATCCATTTCCAGATAATTATTGATCACATAATTGAGCACATCAACTCATTGCCAACACACAAAACTTACTTTTATGGAAGGTAAATTTGTTTCTTTTGCTTTCATTTCTTATTTATTTGTGTAGTTCACTAGCTCCTTGAGTGTCTAGGATAGAGGTGTAAGTCTTAATTAGTGTGTTTTGTTTTATTTCTTTTTTACTAACACAATACTCATCTCCCCTCTACATGTTCCTATTGATCACATAATGGCATGCCTAATGGGTATCACACCACACAAAGTTCTATGAGACATTTTTAGGACATTTTACTAACCATTTTAATGTCAAAATTTGGAATAAACCACCAAAAAGGTGAAGTTTGAACTCTTGGCTGAGTGATAGGGATCAGTGACAAGTGTAAATAATTATGGTCGATTGATATAATTGTGTATGATCGACATAATTGGAAATGATTCTTTGTGTCAAAAATATAGTTGAACTAGAATCTAGAAATGTAGAAAAAATTCAAGTTTTTTTATTTTTCTTGTTTTTATTGGTACTCAACAATGTGTTTTATATCTGTTTAACATTTTCTTATAGGGTAGGGAAAATTTTTGGAGTTTTAAAAAATTATTTTTCAAGCATTTTTATATCAAAACACATTTTTTTTTTTAGTGTGGTTATAGAATCAACCGTGATTACTAGAATCATCAATGATCACAAATAAAATCATTGACGATTCTACTATAAAGTGACCAACATCTGGAGTCATGTATGAGGTCATATGGACTCTATTTTTTTAATTTTTAAACCACATCTTTGATCATGATTTTTTAGATTATGAAGTTATTTTACCTTTAATTTGCATGTATTTTTCATAAACTAGAAGATAAAATCATGTTAATTTGTTTTCCAATCTAACTTATTTGTCATAGGTTTCACTTGCCAAAGACCACAGTTAAAACTCTTAACTTATTGCTTGTAGGTTTCGCTAGCTAAAGAGTGGTTATTTTTAAAACAATTCAAGGGAAACTTTAATCACACTTGATTTTTGGGCTTAAAATGAATATCCATTGCATTTTATGGCTCTTAAGAGTATTTTCTTTTTTATTTGCTAAATTAGTTCTAAATTTTTTAAGTTAGTTTTTATTTTGGCAAACCAAGCTTAGCACATATGCTCTCCGTGTCCCCTTTAGGGAACTTGGGTGGAAAAAATCACTTTGTTCATTACCATGTTGCTTAGTCCAATCCTATAAGGAACATCCTCTATGCTCTCCCCAAGTTTGTATAACTTGGGTGATCCAAAAAATGACCTTTAAAGTCCTAATTTTATTTATTTTATGCACTTGATTAGTGGGAGAGATTTCATCACATCCCCATAAGTTATTTAGGGAAGCATGGACTCATGATTTCATCTCCCAACATCATTTCAACCCCACTCCATAGTGGGGAATATAAATTTAAGGCGACTCATTGAGACATTAGTTTGAGTGGTTAAACTAACTTTGTTAGAGATATCTATCTCAGCATAAAGGCCCAATCCAGACATTTCACTACACTGAGCAATCTAACACATATAGTGGTTGTGAAAAGGACAAGACCTATTTATAACAAGCCAATTATCTTGGATCCAAATTATTTGTTGTGTCCTAGTGTTAACCACATATATGGGATGATCTAGAAATGTGCAAAACTTATAGTTTTTAGACGAACCCCACTTCCTACAAAAATATTGTCAATACAGGGAGAGTAGCCCAAAGTTCCATGCTATTGTAAGAATTATTGAGAGAAGAGGGGGCTTAAAAAACACTAAATTTCATGTTCATATAAATATATTATATTAACAAATTATTTCACCTCAAGGAGTATATCGATGGAATTTGACAATACGAAGTAACCTTGTCAATTTTTAGGGATAAGATGATACGCTTGAGTTTTTTTGTGTCTATTTATTTTACTTGAATTATTTTGAGTCTAAAACTAATTTTTATTTAAAAATCATGTCTAAAAATTTTGTGAACCAATTACATGTTTGTACACCACTTTTAGCCTAAAGAGTTGTTATTTTGTCTATTTAATACCACACTTTGCCTTAAATTTTTTTTCAAAAACTTTCTGTGTGTGTCACTTGTTTGAAAGGGGAATAATTACACTACCCATTTCATCCCATTTTTTTAACTTAGCATTTAAAAAAAAATCTATTATCACACCTTTTTAGTGAGATAATTTCATTACACTACTCATATTATTTCAAAACCTTTGTCTTGTGTCAAATTGGGTTTGAAACCATGTATACATTTTGGTCTGTGATTGGTATTATTATGCCATCCATTTTTGTCTAAATCATCATGCATTTGAGAAACCAAGTATTTTTAAAAAAGTTTGAAATTTGTCTTGTGATGTTCAGATTCAAACATTGAGTGGTTTATACCCATTCCTCACTTATGTTTGGCTTAAGTGTTTATCTCTTACTTTTGAATTGTGCAACTTGGACTAATTCATTATTTACTTTGAAGATATTTTCACCTAGATTTAGGAGGTTGTCTCTTTTTCTTATTCTTCACGTCTCTTTTTTTTCTTAGAACTAAGGTTGAAACTCTCTTTTCAAGTATAACTTAGGCTTGAATTTTTTACTCGTCATGCTTATTTTTGATTACTTGGGCTTTATTTTCCTAATTATTTTTAGTCATATACCTAAGGTCCAATGTATTTTACCAATGGCCATGTTTGATTTTGAATCCATGTGCCTAGTTTGAGTCTGAGTGTTTCAAATTATTAGATTAATTACCTTTCCATTTTTACCTTGACCAATGTTGTTTTAAAGTTTAGTTTTGTGCCTTGTTTACAAATACCTAGCATTTACCTTTTATTTCAAACCTAGTTGTTTTCAAGTCTATATTTTTGTCATGTTTCCAAAGACCTAGAATTTTCCTTAGTTTTTAGATTTCATTCATACCTTTTGAGCCTAGATTTTTACCTTGTTTCCAAAGACATAACACCATTTTTGTTTTATACCTAGATTAGTTTTTGTTTGAAAGACTTTGTTAAAATCAAGATTCAAACATAGCTTTCGATTGACCGTATGTGTGCAAGACATTGAACCTTGGAGACATTTATACCAAGCTTAAAATTGATGATTTTGGATGAAAGTTCCATTCATAAGCCAAGTTTAAACCATTTATAGTAATAGACTGAGTACCTATTACTAGACCAAAGCAAATTTCAAACTTAGACCTAGATCTAAACCATTTTCATAGACCAAGACCACCCTCTTTGGGATAATTTCCAAACCCAACCATGTTGATTATCATATGATATAATCACCCTTCTTTAGGTCAATTAATATACCAAGTTCATCCTCTCAATGATAATGTTACCTGATCCCCTACCTATGCCACTAACACTACTTTGTCCTATGCCAATAACCAAGCTTTGCAACACCTAATTGTTACTATTATAGGTCCTCATCCTTTGTCTTGAATTAGAAACCAAACTCTATAGTGCCTATTCATTACCATTCTATGCCTTCATCCTTTGGCATGCACTATCAACCAAACTTCAAAGAAACCATTCATTTCTATTCTAAGCCCTCATCCTTTAGCTTGAATTAGCAAACAATATTCGCAATGACCATTCCTTACCATTCTAGGCTCTTCAAATTATGGTCAATAATTATCCCAACAAAGTTTCATAATTGTGATTAGATGGATCACAGTTACCATCCTAGACCCACAAATAGCCTTATTGAGCCCATATTTAATGAGCCTATTTACAAAGAGCACATTATTAAACCATAGATCATTGTTCATCCATTACCAACCTTCCCCACTTTAGAAACTTGATGTTGATCTTTGAGAAACAATAGAGCCAATCATTACTTCTAGAAGAGCCATCATTTAAAGACCAAAATGTGTTCAAAACTAATATTTTACAATCAATTTTAAACCAAGGATAAGAGAACCAACCGATCCATGATGTTTTTGTTTAAATGCCTATTTGTGATAAGTCCACCTATATTAAGTCACACTTTGACTATTGCCCTATTTTTAAGGAGCCTCATTTTGATGAGCTAGATTATATGGAGTTTTATTTTGACCCTTTCCCTTTGGTTTAGGAGTCTCACTTTGACAAGCCAATCATTATTGAGTCACCCCTAATGATTATAACCACCTTTGGGAAAGTCATTATTTCAATGATTTCCCTTTTGTTGAGAAACCTCACTTTGATGAGCTAGCCTTTTCAGAGTCCTTAATTGAGCCTATTTTTGAATAGTCTATTGTTCAACCCTAGGTCACTACTCATCTAATACCAAATATTTAACATAACATATTTTTCAAAACATCAGATGAATAATCAACATTAAAGTTAGGATCTATTTTTTGAACCGATATCATATTTAACATCTAAAGTAGAATAAGTGTTAGTCTCAACATCATATTTAGAGTCCCTTGAGTCAAAATTAGCTTCATAATCAAAATAAATTTTGTGGTTATTACAACATTGGTTACACATGCCTTGCATATCAATTTGGATACATTTTTTATCCTTCCACAATTTTCAAGGATGATTACTTCAACTTTGACACAAGTTCTCCTAGTATCTTATACAAGTATTGTGTTGCTTTTTCCCATTCAATTACCATTCCACATGTCATTAGCACCACCCAACATAGCCATTATATTGACATTCCACTTCCCACAAGTGTTGATTGGGATGACTAGAATCACACCTTGTCAAATTACATCTATGGAGACATATTAGTTAAAGAATATTGGGAAGTCCAAGACCACATTCATGTAGAAGAATAGCAATCTCTTAGTGAAACCTTTTCAGAGGAGTCAGGGGGAAATCAAAGTCCAAACTCAACATATTTTAGTGAATATTTTTTGAGGCATTAAAGATAATCAAAGTCAAAAGTCAACATTCCTTAGTGAAACCTTTTCACAGGAACTATGGAACAATCAACACAACTTAATTGGTGAAAATCTCTTTGAGGTGCTAATAGCTGAGCATAATAGTTATTCACCTCTTGATGAAGACAATATTAAAGATAACACCAATATAACATCCATTCTACAACATAATCAAATGGAAGCTAATCTTAGGCCCAAATAATATAAAAAATTTGGTTGTCCTATCAAGAGTATATTTAGAAGTCTTTGGCCCAACCACATCTAAAATTATGTCAAATTTAGAGTCAACTATGTTATGTGTGCCTAAAAATCCTAATCTTCATTTATTTCCTAACCATTATATATTCCATTATAATCCACCTCTTCATCACCAAATCAAATCTTTTGTACACTATTTATCTATTTTTACCATCCCTATCCATACTCTCCTTTACAAAGGCTATAAAGACATCTTATCTTAAATTTTGAAGAAAATATAATCAATGACCGATGAAGATCATAATAACATTATTAGAGTCCAAATTAGCAGTAGGTTCTTGACAGAGTAGCTATTTATAATGGGTGTAGGCAGAATTTACATAATTTAATATTTCGGTTATGTCATGTGCTAATCAGGATGTGCATATCCACATCAATAGGAACAACATGGTCATTTACCTTGCCTAGCCATTTGCCTTACCTTTTATATTTACCTTACCTAATCATTTTCCTTACCTTTCTATGTGCCTAATGTTTCCCTTTGTATCACCTTACCATCCTTTCATACCATCTAAATTACAATGACTTGAAGACCATTTGGACTATGTAGGTAGTGCTCAATTTACATTAAGGTTAGCTTGGTCACCCTTTTCTAACACTCTCCCCATTTTGTGATTAATTTAAACCAACACTCTCACTATTTTATGAGAATCTTTAATCCAATGCTCTCATTATTTTAAGAGTGGTATATTATCAGTCTATAATGAGATAAAATACCCCTAAAATTACAAAAACATTCAAAATATCTCAAAATCCTAAAAAATAAAAAATTAGATTACAATATTTTAGAGAGATATAAATCCTCAAAATCCAAAAATATTTGTCTTGTCTAAACCTAGTTAGCCATTCTCAATCTGCACTACTGGGGAAAATTTATTATTAGTTTCAATCCATTCCACTTCTATTGGGGGTATGGCCTTCCCTTTGCATGTATCTTTGATTAGGGGAACTGTCCAATTCACACTTTTAGGCCAAGCTCATGGCTTTCGTTCTATTGGGGTAACATTAAAGTATGAAACATGTACAAGGATATTTTATCCCTTCATGTTGTTCCCTTACATATAGCGTTGCTTATGGGCACCATATGTTTATCATTTCATTGAGATTTCACACTTAGGTATTGACTTGGTTGATGAAAGGATGCTTTCTATTTCTTTTATTTTCAATCATTTTATGTGTTTTTTACTTAGTTATTTTTTTTATTTGTTTGCATATTTTTTCTTTCATTTTTTTTCCTTGACTCAACATATATGCATTCATTGGGTTATTCCTTGTGCATTGATCTTGAGTTCATCCATATTCATATGGCAACATTGTCATCATGGTTTTTAACATTAGTGCATTATTTTTTATTATTTATTGGATATGGAGTCAGGTCTTATGCACATTAAAATGAAGTTATCATTATGTTTTATATCATGATGCATACCATCACATGATAAAATAAAACTTAGCTCAGTGGAGATCATAAAAAAGGTGCCATAAAAACTTATCCTTATTCACCTTGGTAAATCCTCCCACCCCCTTTATTAAATCAACACATTGACCATTCTAGTTGAATTAATGCTAATAAATATGATCATCTTTGGATTAGGAGGTACAACCAAAATTTTCACATTGATACATTCTTATTCTTATATTCTATTCTTCATTACATATAATCCCACTTCTAGGTGAACTACATTGGTCTGAGGTCTATTTGGACTATGTAGGCAATGCTTAGATACATAACATATCTCGGGTCATCTTGGTCACCTTTTTTCTTCCAATCATTTCTTTCATCACTTTGTGCATGCTCATGTGCCTCATTATTTATGGATTATTCAATTATTAGAACATCACATCTATGTTTGTACTCACTCAAATTTAATCTATGTAATAGGTCCCTACTTGGGCAAAATTATTTTTCAATCCAATTTATCTTAATGATTATAACTACCTTGGGGAAAATCATTATTTTGACTCGTCTGTCCTACTACGGTACATACATGTGCCACTGATTATAACCACCTTTGGGAAAATAAGTGTCTCAACCTTTGTTAATGATTATAAACACCTTTGAAAAAATCACTAATTTTAAATCAATGAGTGTAATCATTATCTCAATTGAATTATACTTGCCCATGGGTTAATTACATTCTTCTTATGTATTCTTTTTGATAGACTGCCAATCAATCATATGTGTCAAACATTCCTTTGATTGGGCATCATAGGCTTCCAAAACTTTATTTGGAGCATCATTCCTCAATCATTATCTTTTTTTATTCTTAACAAATTTTTGTTTATTTGGAAGGACATTACTTTACCTGTGCCTCACAATGCCTTCTCAAATAGGGGGAAAATATAGAAATTCCTTTTTGGCCACTTTTGTGTCTAAGTAGACACTAGAATGACTTCTTGAAAACAATGCAAGTTGAGCTTGTAAATCATCAAAATGCTCTAATTCATCAATGCACATCATGTGCATATTTTAATCTACGTCAATGTATTACTAACTAGGGCAATGCACTGTATGTAATCGCCATCTTCTTATAATTCATATTCAATCAAGTTGTGACCTAGAAAATTGACCCTTTTCACCATGTGTGAGGGATGACCTATCAAAATTTACAAATGACAATTAACTTGATTATGATTGATTAATTGGTTAAAACTAATTAAATTCATAGGTGAAAATCCTATGGCTAATTAATTGGTGAATTTTTATTTACATAAATTCATAAATCTAGATTGATGATATCATCAAGACATCATACAAATATATGCAATGATGTCACTATCATGACATCATCTTTTATGAGTTGTCAAGCACTCACAAAATATCAAACAAATATCTATATTTGTGAGCCATGCTTATTAATTAAAATAATTAATAGCTTGTCCTCTCCCAGACCTAACCATGGTTAAACTAAACCTAACTATGCTTGATCTAGAGTTAGTTTTAGAATCTATAAGTAAAAGGCCTCATCCATGGATAAATAATATTTTTTGTTTAATGTTATTATGTCAAAACACCTCCAAGAAACTTTGGTAGTGTAATGTTATTATGCAAGATTTCCCTCAAATCTCTCTCGATGTAAATTTATGATGCCCATTTGCTAAGCCAAGACAAAGCCATGCCAACATTACCAAGGTGACAAGGAGAAGTTGTGTAAGGAGCTACATTACCAAATCATTCTTGATCAGATAACTAATCACACAACTCATTGCCAACACAAAACACTTGCTCTCATGGAAGGTAAATTTGCTTATTTTATTTTCATTTGTTAGTTACTTATTTAATTGGCTAGAGTTTTAAGTATTAATTAGTATGATTTGTTTGATTTATTTATTATTAATACAATACTAATATTCCCTCTATGTATTCCTATTAGCCACATGTTGCACTACTTCTTTAGGATTGAAATTTCTCATTCTGACTCTAGTATCACTATTACAGAATCCAAATATGATATTTGTTTTCTTGCATGGTTTAACATGGCTGAATTTAATCTAACTTTGAAACTTTTTATATCTAGTTTGAATCTTGAAACTTACTATCCATATTTTTTGGTTGATGTTGCCTCATATTGATAGTTTGTCAGTAGTCTCATCTACTTTACACACACTGGACGTAGAATTTCCTATGTAATGGGCATTCTATCTATATTTATGTAGGAACCACATGAGATACTCTAGAAAGTATCTAAGTAGATTCACCACTACTTCAGGGTAAACATTGTTTCATAATTCACTATGAAGTGGTCATTGACATCAAACTAATTATTTATATAAATTTAGATTACACTAACGATATTTAGAATCGTAAGTCAAATTTAGGCTATAATTTATCCCTTAGGTCATGTCTAGTTAGTTGGTAATTCAAGAAGAAGAATGCTATTATTTTATATTCTATGAAGGCTAAGTATATATGAGTTTGAAATTCTACCACTGAGGCTATTTGTCTTCAAAGGATTATCAATGAGTTTAACATCTAGTTTTGATGACCAACAGTCATCTTATGCAACAACTAAAGCATAATATATATCTCTAGGAATATGGTCCTCCATTAATGGACCAAACATATAGATATTCACATGCATTTAATTTGGGAGCTCATCCATGATCAATTCATTTATCTATGCTACATCTATACAACAAAGCAAATTATTGATATATTCAGCAAACCTTTTATTGAGAGCAAGTGTCTTCATTTTTAGATTCTTCTTTCGGTTTGGGGGGGTTGGGAGGCGGGGGGGGGGGGGGGGGGGGGGGGGAGAGGGCGGAAAAGCGGGAGAGGGAAGACATTTATATTTACTTAGGTACCTCATCATGCCTTTGTGGTAGGACCCAATTATACTACCCACTTAAGCTATGCTTGAGAGGGGCTGTTCATGTAGGTTTTTATTTCATTTAATGGTATTTTCCTACATAAGTTGTTTAGCTTACTTAGCTATCTTTTTAGATCATTATGAAATATAATCCCACATTTTTTAGGATGTGAGGACATTTTATCTTTCACCTATATAATATACATTCCTAAATATTTTATGGCTAATGATGTTAATGCTAATATTAAAATATTGTGATTGTTGAGTAAAAATCTTGTTTTGGCTCATATTTTATTTTGCTACTACATACATAAATTTTTTTTGTACATTCGATCCTACCAAAACTGAACCTCTTACTCTAACAAGTCATACATACAAGAAACATGCAAATCTCTCTAAAATAAACTTAAATAACATTTTATAGACACCAATAGCTCTCATATTTTAATTTTATCTCTCACATTTTAATTTTAGATTTAGAAAAACA
>JARHVA010005727.1:142500-200000 GCA_037957365.1 Torreya grandis
TGACTAAAAATAAGTAAAAAGATGACTAGAGCATGAAATGAGATGAGGATAAGTAAACCAAAAGACATGGCTAATGTGAACAAGGCTCATATTCTCCAGTTGAAGTCTCCTATGAAAGCACTATCAAAATACATGATATGTGTGGTTTCTTAACCAATTTTGGGTGTATATATTTGCCCCCATTTTATTCCAATGATGTAATTAAATGAATTACTAGAGTAAACAAAAGAAAATAAAATGTGTACTATTGACGCATTGGATTGCACCCAAGGCAAAAGGCCGAGCTCCGCCTTCCACACACAATAATGGAAACTCCCCTCTCGCCTGTGGGACCGGCAAAGCTAGAGGGGAGATTCTTTAGATAAGGGCTAGCTCCCTCTGATGTATCCTTTAGGCCTTGGTTTCTCCTACTACTAACAAATAAAATGGAAAAAAGGGGGGGATGAAAAGGAAGAGAGAGATGCTGAAAATAGAACCTAAGCTTAAAAATTAAAAGGTGATACACCAAAAAATGTTGACCCACTCAGCCCAAACATACACTTTTCACCAGGAAGAAACTCCCATACACTTCATCTGAAGGGGGAAGCTCTTCTACAATAGTGAGTCATGGGTCCATAGAGATATAGGGAGGAAGGAACTAGCAAAGGTGTTTAGAGACACACTTTGATAGCCTATTCACATGCACCTATATTCTTGTTGTAGACACTTCTGGCAGACCTGTAGAAAGGAGACCTCACAATGTACTGGAGATGTTGTAATCAATCTATGAAAAACATGAAAGACAATGACTTAACACAAAATAAGAACACAGACATATATTTTAAAGTGCAAGTCCAGATAGAGGTAAAAATTCTAAGTCCTGATTCAAGGTAAAATCAGGCAGTGCTCTGCCTTACAAGCTCGAGAGATTTTTGGGCAGAGTTTTGCCTTAAGGCTAAGAGAGTCCTCTTCTCAAATGATAAATTTTAAAATATATAGAAAAAGGGAGAGAACTTGGCCCTTTTTGGGAAAGACTTTGGCACTCTTTTTGCAGGCTGGCCCATGTGCGCTCTGAGCCTTAGGAAGAGGAAGCCGTTTGATTGTCAGTTATTGCTTTGACTTTGGTGTCCCAACATTAATGAGGAAGCACAAGTTACACCTTTTCTCTGTGAAAAAATTGATCCCTTCAAGGCATATGCATGACTTGTCTACTTATAAATGCAAAATGCAAAAGACAGGCCGTGTTGTCTACTATTTGCACCATTTTTTGACCGCTTAGCAAGCGCTATTCCAACTATACGAATAAATCCCTGAGTTGACACCTCCTCTCACCACTTGGATGCTTTATCTATTTCTTGCTTGGTCTCATCCTGGTTTTATCTCTTTTTAGCTCCTCCAACCCTTGGGGATATCTTCTGGTGGGTCACTGCGTTCCTTGGGTTCTTTTCATGGTTGGTGCTCAGGGAATTTAAAAACAAACAGCTATTTCACCATCTTAAATTTGACATTTGCACACCCATCATCACTTTTGAAATTCCAACAGCTAGTTTGCCATGTTTAACTTTGATGTCCTCAAGCCCGTCACCCTTGGACTATCCTTCAGCTTCCTGCTTCAGCCTTTTTTGTAGGCTTATTTTGTGGACAATTTTCTCACAGATAAAAAAGTCTACGAGAATTGGCCACTTTTTTTATTTCTTTCAGGGTTTTCCCCAAGTCCTCTTCTCCTATGGCCTTCCTCTAAAATTCTTTAGACTTTTTGTCTGAAGGAATTCCTTCAGACAAAAAGTCTGAAAGAATTCATTTCAACACTTAAGTCTTTTTGTGGGATTTTGTTGGGCAGCCCTTCCAAATTCCTTCGGGCTTTTTGTCCAAAGGAATTCCTTCGAACAAAAAGTCTAAAGGAATTATGTCGTTGCCTTAACAAAATTCTAAAAAAATCTTACCTTTGCGGCTCTTTTCATTTGAAGTGCTCCCTACCCTCTATAAGGGCTCTTGAACCTAGAACTGCCCTCCACAAGGGCACTTATCCTTCGGGAGGCTTGAACCTTTCACGTTGAACTGCTCCTTTGAACTGGATCAATTGTTCAAATGATTGTTGAACCAAGGCTTTGAATCGAGCATTGAACCAAGCTCATTGAATTTTTTGATGAAATTTGATCGAATCAAAAATTGTTGAACCTTTTGAACTAAACCGAAGCGTTGAACCCTACCGATGAACCAAAGCGATGAACTGACTGAGTGAACCAAGTGATTGAACCAAAGTTGTTGAAATTTGCATTAAACTTTGCCAATGAATCGTGGCATTGAACCAAGGTATTGAACCAACATATTTGAACCAAGTTGATGAACCGACTAAGTGAACCAAGGCTTTAAACCAAGTGATGAACTTTGCTAATTGAACTAAGGCCGCTGAACCAAAGCATTGAATTGGTTCAATGGTTCAATGGTTCAAAGCTGCTAACTCTTTGAAAGATCATGCATTGAACCACCTTAGCTCTCTTTCCTTATGAATTTATTCAGACAAGAGTCTGAAGAAGCTTTGTAAAACCTTGCATTCTTTGACTTGTTCTTCATCTGCCAAAAAACTACATCTGCAGAGTCCATAGAAAAATCTCTGTGAAGTTCATAGAAAACCTACATAGTTCATAGAAATAGACCTACAGATTCCATAGAAAACTTGCAGAGTCTATAGAAATGGACTTACCGAGTCCATAGAAATTTTGCAGAGTCTGTAGAAATGGACAGATTCGTGCAAAATAAAAAAATGAAATGGCCCAGAATAGCAAGGAAAGAAGGGGACTAAATTTTCAGCCTATTGGGCAAAAAATGGTCAATAAATTGGTGACTCCCAGGGGAAGCATGCCTGCTGTGCTTAGGGACTAGTTGCCTTAAAGGCCATTGGGCATGGAGTCAGAATGTAGCTTAAAGATCAGCAACAGCTCCAATAGATTCAAGAACCAATCATGAATATTTTTACCCCAGACACAAGGGAAAGCACACACAAGACTAAAAAACACTACTTGTGTAAACTACACTTAGGGAAAGTAGGAAAGAAACTGAAATCAAACTACTATATACAACTAACCAAGTATATCTACCTCCCTCCTGGATCAAAGGGAAAACTTCTTAAGTCCCCTTCCTGGTAAGAAGACTTATGGTGCCAGACAAATGGCTGAATGAAAAGGAGATTTGGTGACCTGCTCCTCTTGCCTGTCACCTAGATTGGATTGCATCTGAGTGGATCATAATCGAACATGCTTCCAACATATACGTACTCTATTTGTTCTTGGAAGCTTTTTGAATGCTAGTCCTTCATGCTGGTGCATATCACCAAGAAATTTGTGGCTATTGGCTCATCACCATAAGCCCTTTGTTGTGCATGGTCCCTTTGCAGTGTGTTGTTCTGCAAAAATATCACTCATTTTTTGGACAACATTTGAAATATTTTGGTCTTACAGACCAAAATTATCTCTTCCCTTTCTGAAATTTATCTGAGGCATTCAAATTCTTTAGTTTTCAAACTTTTCAAAATTCTACAGACTCTGCAGGCTTAAATCTACCGACTCCATAGGCTTAAATCTATGCACTCAGTAGGAAGAGAAAATCTACGGACTCAGCAGGACGAGGAAATCTACAAACTTTGCAGGTCAAGTTCAATGAGCTTTACAGGTTGAAATCTATGGACTCTTTCAAGGTTAGAGAAAACTACAGACATGGTTTCTACGGACTCTACAGGCAGGTTTATTTCTATAGGTTCAAAGGCTTCTACAGGTGAGTTCAACCAAAAGAATCAGTTTCTAACACTTGGTCATTTTTAGGATAAGTTCAGTGCTTTGGTTCAAACAAAAATTTCCATCGGCAAACATCAGCATCAAGTTCAACATTTGGTTCATCCTTTGGTTCAATGTCAAATGGTTCAAAGGCGGGTTCAATCAAGCAGTTCAACACTTTGTTTCACTCATTTGGTTCGTCCGCTTTGTTTCAACACTTTCATTCATCCTTTGGTTCAATCAAACAGTTCGTCAGTTGGTTCAAGGCTTTGTTTGAACTATTGAACCAAAACTTGGTTCAATGGTTGGTTCAACATCTTGGTTCAAGGAAAAGGTTCAACGTCTTGGTTCAACAGAGCATTTCATCAGCTTGGTTCATTCAATTGAACCATTGGCTTGAACCATTTTGGTTCAAAGCTTGGTTTAACTGATTGGTTCAATGAAAAAGTTCAACGGTTGGTTCAAATAAAGGGTTCATCAGCTTGAACCATTTTGGTTCAAAGCCTATGTTCAACAGATGGTTCATCACCTTGGTTCAACAAATGGTTCAACAACTTGGTTCAAAGGATCAGCTCAAAATGAAAAAGTTCAAAGGGCCTCTTGAAGGACAAGTGCCCTTGCGGAGGACACTTGATTAATGAAAGTACCCTTTGAAAGGGTCATTTGTAAAGGTAATTCATTCAAAATTCAAAAAAGTCTAAGGCATGATTCCTTCAGACTTTTTGTCTGAAGGAATTCCTTCAGAAAAAAAGTCTGAAAGAATTCTAAGTGGTCGTGGTTGAAAAAACCCGAATCAAATGGAAATAATCAAAGCAAATGGAAATTCCACGGACTTTTTGTCCACAGGAAATTTCTACGGATAATTTGTCCACGAGAATTGTCCGTGGGGATTTGCCAGGGGAAAAGCCTAGGGAAAATACCTATGGGAATTATCTATGAGAATTTGTGAAGGGCCGCTGAAGGACCCCGAAGGGTAGGTGCCCTTTCGGGGGACTCTCGGTTGCCAACTTAAAGGGCACTTCCTGAAGCCAAAGGATCACCTTCCCTTTAGGAAGGATGCAAAACAAGAAGCCTGAAGCCCATTCAAGGATCATTTCTTAAGGCTTGAAAGGGCAAGTCCAATTTGGAAAAGTGCCAAATAGAGAGCCAAAAGAGGACCAAGGGGTGACGCGCCCAAAGACATCAAATTCAACACAGTGAACTAACCATTGAAAACATAGTGACGGGTGTGTGAACGTCAAATTCAAGACAACAAAATAATTGTTGATCTTTTGAACCTACAGACCAGAATGTATTCACAGACTTCAAGGCCAAGACCAGTAGAAAGTGAGGAAAGAACATAACAAAAAATTGAATCCAGGACCCAATTCAATTAACCAGAAAAGGAGGAATGATGAAGGTAAGATCAGATCGCCAGGTGGACATTGAAAGTTGCAAACTTTCAATAATCATGACTTGTTTCTCTGCATTGATAAAATCAAATGGGTAAAATGCCCCTAAGTTCTAGCCTGTCCTCTTAACAGATTCCAATGCAACATTATGTGTTACTATTCCCAAGTCCTTAAAATGGCTATATAAAGGACTCTCTTCTATTGTAAAAATATCTCTTTTTGACAATCAAAATAAAACTCTGCCCAAATTGAAAGGCACTTTTGAGACTTTGAGCTCAGTTTGTTTATCATATTTTGTTATTGGAATAAGAAAGCAAATGGTTTTTCAGACATTGTGCTATAATATCTTTGTCGTTGAGGAAATTGTTCTTATGTCTTTTTCTTCAATATATTTTCTATTCTTTTATTTCAACAAGTAGGATTAGTGAAATTAGTCAAAAAGGTGTCCTGAAGAGTCAACTGTGGAGAGACTTTGTGCCCCCATAATTGCCTTTCAGTGTGTTTTCTTTTCATTTCTATGTAAAGGACTTTGTGAAGACTTTGTGCCCTCATTGTCCTTCGTATCTTACTCTTGAGAAATTCAGGTGGAGACTTTATACTACATTTCAATTTGTTGGTTATTACATCCTTTACTACATTTTGCATTTACTACCAGGAGTATTCTTGTGGTTTGCTGAATAGTACTTCTGAAAGAAGAGGAGTGCTGTCTGTTATTTCCATTGAGTTTTTCCTTTGATTTGTATGCATCATCTCTGAAGAAAGAGAGATGGATGGTTTGTCCTACCCTTGAGTATTATTTTTTGTTTATATATATATATATATAGCATACCTACAGGTAACCTCCCCTTGATTAGAGGAGAGATAAGTGTCCTTCTGATGTGGTAAACCTACACATTTGGATGACCAGTCTTCTTACTTTGGTTGATTAGACCTATTTAGTTTATCAATACGCTGATCGACAAAATATTCAACCAACAATTTTTGGTGACTCCACTGGGGAATATAAAATCCATTATCCATTTATAATCTATCCATTCACCTCCACACTAATTTGAAAAGAACGCAAAGTTTAAAGCCTCAAGCTTTAACTAAAGCAAGGTCAATTCTTTTCCATTTTTGTTTCACAATCTGGTAGATTCAAGGTATACATGAAGCTAAAGGGCTAAAGGTATCATTGACCCTGTATTCGAGTTGGTACAGCAAAGTGATTTTGATCTATTTCCTTCACCATCTCATCTCCAATGAACCAAGAGCTTTCCTCCTACTAAAGTTAGATCTCCATTGCCAAATGAAGTATCTACTTCTATTGTTGATAAATCTTTGCCTATAGTTACACCTCTAAGATTTGTTATCCCTCATTTTCATAATCCTATAATGGCAGTTCAATGCCCCTGGGGTAATGCTTTTGGTCCTCTCAATCTTATTCCACCTCTACATGAGCTTCCATGTAGTTCAAGAAAGAACTTCCCCAAGTTCTATGGTGATGGGAAAGTTCATCCTGATGAGCACATTACAACTTTCAGCATAGCTTGTGGAGTAATCAGAGTAGAATTTGAAGATGTAGCGGTCAAGCATTTTGTAGAGACATTACAAGGTGCCACTATAGATTGGTTTTATCATCTATAGGGTTAGTCAATGATTGATTGGAATACTCTCAAAGTTAAGTTTGAAGCCAAATTTAAACTTGCAAAAGATGCACATACACTTCTGGCTCAACTTACATAGATGAAGAAAGAGCCTCATGAGCCTATGAGAGACTTCATAGCCAAATTTGAAAAACTAAGAAATAGAATCTCTGTAATTGTTCAACCTACAGCTGAGAATCTCAAATTCTTTTTCATTAATTCTCAGTTACCTAAAGTAAGTTTTCTCTTGAGATGTTCTGGTCAAATAGATCTTGCTGCAACTCAACTTTTGGCCACTGAGGTAGAAGATGATCTCATCTTATTAGGGAAAATAAGGAGAGATCCAAATAGAAATAGAGCTTCATCATCTTCTAAATATGCATCTAAAAGCACCACAGATCCAATGGTGTAGAAATTAGCAAATGAGTTGCTTGCTCTCAAAAATCAAATGGCTCAAGGAATGTCTTCTGTCCCTTCATATAGAAGGACATTCCCAAATCAGTCATATTAGGGCAATGCTGCTAGAAATAAAGGGCAACAGAATTGCCTTCCTCTCCTACAAGGAAAACTTGACCTGGAAGCTCCTCCAACCAATTCAACAATGGGATATCTTGAAGCAGAATCAGAATTCTCTTTTCAGCTTAAATTAAATCAAGAAAATGACGCTGATCTCCTTGAAGACAATCAAGAAGAATCAGCTAGTGACTCCCACATTCATTTCTTGAACTATCAAGATGAACCCAAAAGCAAAGGAGAAGATTTTGATGGATCATATGCAGTGTTTACCAAATCCAAAAACCAATCAGTCCAGCAGGTTGATAAAGAGAAGACAGAAGAATAACTACAACCAATAGTCACAACTGCTAAGCGTGGAACTAATTTGTCTTTTCAGTCAAAGGATCCAGTAATCACTCAAAAAGCAAATACATCAATTTTGCCTTCCCTTTCTAATTCAAATTTGCAAACCAGCCCACCTCCCATCCCTCCTAAAATTCAGAAAGTTTAAGTACCTTTCTCTATACCTAGCTCAATTCAGCCATTTGACATAATCAATCATGTCAAAAAGACAATAATACAAATGTCTGAATTTGAATATCTGTAGTCTAATCCTGATCAATTGAATAAACTGGTTTAATATCTTAAATCAAACCATCCCTGTAAGACAAAAGGCTAAAAATATAACTCTTGATTCTCCAAAGAACATGCCTATTCTAAATAATCTGGTCATTACTCCCCCAGCTGCTCTTAGAAAAATAGAACCTTTCTATGTTTCCCTGTTAATTAATGGCCACAAGCTAAGTAACTGTATTATAGAATCAGGTGCATCTGATAATGTCATGCCAACTAAAGTAGCTGAGTCTCTTGGTCTCACATTGACCAAAACCTTTGGAAGATGTTTCTCCATGGAGAATAAGCAAGTACCATTGATGGGGTAAATCAAAGATGCCCAATTTACATTTGCAGCCTTTCCAGACAAGAGAATCAAGATGACTGTCTTGGTGGCTGACATCCCAGTATCTTATGGCATTTTTCTCGGATGAAATTTCTACAAGGACGTGGGAGAAGAACTAAGCATGGATCTATCTGAGGCAAGGATCCCTTTCTAAGGTGTAATGAAGAGATTGCTCCCTGAAAAGGAAGCAAAATATGTAGTCACCTAGACATCAGCCCTTGAATCTCAAATTCTTTTTGAATTCGTAGGTATGGGTAACTATTTTCTATCTACAGATGAAGTGCATGAAACACCTAAAAGGGTCAACTCAAAAATCAGTTCAACAGGAATAGTAGAAAAACTAGTAGGCTACAGTACAAACCAAGAAGGATCCTCCATCTCTGATGAAGGAAATTCTAAAAAAAAAAATATCAGATGAGATATGGACTTTAGAATTTGATGGTAGTTGTTCCTCTACTAGTTCAGGAGCTGGGATTGTTTTGATATCTCCTCAAGGATATATGTTCCCTTCATTTTACAAATTACAGTTTAGCAACACTAACAATACAGCTGAATATGAATCTCTGCTGCTGGGCATGAAGGCTACTCAAGAAAAAGGCATCAAGTTTTTTCATGCCAAAGGGATGTTGAATTAGTAGTTTGTCAAGTGAGGAATTTATACCAAACTAGGAATGAAAGATTATGCCACTACCATAACTTGGTTTGGGACCAAATTGAAAGTTTTGATGCTTTCAATATTTCTGCCATACCTAGAGAGTCTAATGATAGAGCTGATGCACTTATTGTTTTAGGAACTCTCTTAGTTCCTCATTTAAATTTCAAAGAAGACAGATATACCATTGAACTGGTCTATAGACCAAGTGTTCTTGACAATGTTTATCATTGGCAAGTATTCAATGATGATCATCAAATCATTGCCTTCCTAAAATGAAAAGGTAATTTTGAACAACTATGTTTTGAAGGTAGTGAACCTCAGAAGAATGAATCTGTGTCTGAAAATAGCCCAGATATAAATGAAGAATTCTTATAGATGAAAAGAAATAAAATTCCCAAAGGCTTGGTTTCTCTTGAAAAACTATTTGACAAACATGATAGATTCATTAAACAACAACAAACAGACTCAAGTTTCTCTCAAGAATTCAATCAAGTGAATCTGTCTACTGAAGAAAATCTCAAAATGATCAATATTGGTAAATGCTGCACCCCTGAAGAAAGATTAAAGTTTACTTCTTTACTTTGTCAATACATAAATGTCTTAGCATATTCTTATGAAGACTTAAAGTCTCTCAGACCAGATGAAATAGGCATTAGATTCCTCTAAAGGCTGACTCAATGCCATACAAGCAAAAATCTAGATAGTATAATTTAAAAATATCAGGTATTATTCTGTTTGAGATACAAAAAATGTTAAATGCTAGAATCATCTTCCCAATCCATCATTCTACATGGATTGCGAACATAGTGCATGTAAGGAAGAAGAATGGCAAAATCTGCATTTGTGTAGATTTTAGAAATCTGAATCAAACATTTTTGAAAGATAATTATCCTTTTCCAATTATGGATCAAGTGCTTCAAACAATGATAGGTATAGAGATGTTATCAATGTTGGATGGCTTCTCAGGATATAATCAAGTTGAAGTTAGTGAAGCAGACCAACACAAGACTACATTCACCACGTCTTGGGGTACATTTACATATAGGAGAATGCCTTTTGGTCTAATACATGCTGGTGCTACCTTTTAGAAAGCTATAGATCTAGCTTTCAAAGATGAGATTGGTAAATTCATAGTGGTATACCTTGATGACTTGACTATATTTTCAAAGCATCAATCTGATCATGTACACCATTTGAAACAAGTGTTGGAGTGTTGTTGCCAGAATGGTATTTCCTTAAATCCTAAAAAGTCTATTTTTAGAGTAACAGAAGGGAAAGTCCTTGGACACATTGTGTCCAAAGAAGTCATAAAGATTTATTTAGACAGAGTCAAGTCTATTCAAGAACTTAATTTGCCTACAAGTAAGAATGTTGTTCATTCTTTCTTTGAAAAGGTGAATTTCTTACAGAGATTCATCCCCAAATTTGATGAGAAGACTAAACACATTATGAATATGATGAAAGGGAAGACCATTTTCAGCTAGACTAAAGAAGGCAAATCAGCATTTCAAGCTATCAAAACCGCCATTACTCATGCCCCTACCTTGGTTTGCCCAGATTACAACAAGGATTTCATCATATATAGCTATGCATCTAAACACACTCTTTCAACAATTCTTGTTCAATAGGATAAAGAAGGTATGGAATATCTTATCTATTTCATGAATTGCCCTCTCAAAACCCATGAGATGAAATATTCAAATATAGAGAAGCATGCTTATGCCTTGGTGAAAGCAGTCAAACATTTCCATTTCTATAATCTGAATTCACATACTACTACCCTAGTGCCTGACACTATAGTCAAGTCTATATTAACTCAGCAGGAGTTTGGCATGAAAAGAGGTAATTAGATTGCAAAATTCCAATATTTTGATCTAGACATCAAGTTGACAAAGCTGGTAAGGGGTAAAGGCTTATGCCAATTAATTGCTGACAATAAACCAGAAGACACACAACATGAAGAAACTAAAGTGGAAGAGACACCAATAGTTTTTTTTGTCTCCACTACCAATGAATGGTATTCAGGTATCACTCATTTTCTTACTTATGGTGAATGTCCTGCTCATTTGTCTTACAAAGAAAAAAGGACTATCAAGTTGAAAGCTGCAAATTTTGTCCTTTGGGACAACGGCTTGTCAAGAGAAGCATAGATAGAGTATTCCTTCACTGTGTATACAAAGAGCAACAAAGCCAGCTTTTGAAATATTTCTAAAATTTGGCCTATGGAGG
This sequence comes from Torreya grandis, assembly GCA_037957365.1. Classification (NCBI taxonomy): domain Eukaryota; kingdom Viridiplantae; phylum Streptophyta; class Pinopsida; order Cupressales; family Taxaceae; genus Torreya; species Torreya grandis. The sequence continues at coordinate 153,603 of JARHVA010005727.1, forward strand.
ACATTTTTATACTCTTGTGACTACTCACAAGATTCTGTGAGCCAGGTATTACTGGCCAACTCTTTTCCAAGATGCACATAAGTGGGTGAGAAAATGTGAACTCTATCAGCAATTTGTTGGAAGACCCAAGTTAGCTGCTATGCCTCTCAAGCCAGTGATCATAGAAGAACCTTTCCAATAATGGGGACTTGATTTTATTGAGACTATAAACCCATCTTCAAGTGCTGGACATGATTATGTCTTTACAACAACTGACTATTTCACCAAGTGGGTAGAAACAATCTCAACTAAGCACGTTATTTCAGAAGTTGTGCGAAACTTCCTCAAAGAGAATATCATTTCCAGGTTTGGAGTTCCCATCAAAATTGTTATTGATAATGCAACTTGTTTCACCTCTCAAGAGATTACATAATTTTGTTTCTATTATGGAATTACACTCTCTCATTCTTTTGATTATTTTCCACAAGGGAATGGACAAGATGAATCCAACAATAAGAATCTGGTAACTATTATCAAGAAGCTAGTAGATGACAATTAGAGAACATGGCATAAAGCATTGGTTGATAAAGAGGGCAATTGGTATGTCTCGTTTTCAATTTCTTTATGGTATCAATGTTGAGATACCAATCACCTTAGAATTTCCAGCCTTGAAATTGGCAAAGGCAATTGAAGATCAGACATATGAAAGTTCTCTTGACAAAAGAATCATGTGCCTAACTAAGCTGGAGGAATAGAGAACCATGGTGGTGGATAGAATTGCTACTCATCAAATTCTAGTAAAGAAACTCTTTGATCAGAAGGCCAAAAATCATGATTTCTAGATTGGGGATCAAGTCCTACTGTGGGACAAAAGGAGAGAACCAAAGGGGATGCATGGAAAATTTGACCCCCTTTGGAGAGGCCCATTTATAATTCATCAACACATTGGTGAAAACAACTTTCTATTGAAATATCAAGATGGCACACTCTTTTCTGTGCCCCACAATGGGCAGCATCTGAAACATTTCAACTCTTGAAGTGTTAGATCATTCCATCTGTATATATGTATATTTGTATAATTTTTAATTCTATTTTGTTTTGTTTATTTCCGTTTTGGATGTCTTTCATTTTTGGGTAGCATGACTCCATAACCCAATGGTACTTATGAAGACACTGGAGATTCTAGATTTTACTCCTTTCAATTCTTTTCGCAATTGATAGAAGTTCCCCAATGGGAGATAGTTGTTGTTCCCCAAAAATATCACTCATTTTTGGGACAACATTTGAACTATTTTGGTCTTAAAGACCAAAATTGTCTCTTCCCTTTTTGAAATTTGTCTTAGGCATTCAAATTCTACAGTTTTCAAGCTTTTCAAAAATCTATGGACTCTACAGGCTTAAATCTACAGACTCTGCAGGATTAAATCTATGGACTCAGCAGGAAGAGAAAATCTACGGACTCAGCAGGAAGAGGAAATCTATGGACTTTGCAGGTCAAGTTTAATGAGCTTTACAGGTTGAAATCTACACTCTTTCAAGGTTAGAGAAAACTACGGACTTGGTTTCTACAGACTCTACAGGTAGGTTTATTTCTACAGGTTCAAAGGCTTCTACAAGTGGGTTTAACCAAAAGAATCGGTTTCTAACACTTGGTCATTTTTAGGATTAGTTCAGTGCCTTGGTTCAAACAAAAATCTCCATCAGCAACCATCATCAATGGGTTCAATGTTTGGTTCATCCTTTGGTTCAACGTCAAATGGTTCAAAGGCGGGTTTAATTAAGTGGTTAAACGATTTGTTTCAATGCTTTCATTCATCCTTTAGTTCAATCAAACGGTTCATCAGTCAGTTCAAGGCTTTGTTTGAACTGTTGAACCAAAACTTGGTTCAATGGTTGGTTCAACATCTTGGTTCAACAAAAAGGTTTAATGTCTTGGTTCAATGGAGCGTTTCATCAGCTTGGTTCATTCAATTGAACCATTGGCTTGAACCATTTTGGTTCAAATCTTGGTTCAACCAATTGGTTTAACGAAATGGTTCAACAGTTGGTTCAAACAAAGGGTTCATTGGCTTAAACCATTTTGGTTCAAAGACTAGGTTCAATAGATGGTTCATCACCTTGGTTCAACAAATGGTTTAACAACTTGGTTCAAAGGGCCTCCTGGAGGACAAGTGCCCTTGCGGAGGACACTTGATCAATGAAAGTACCCTTCGGAAGGGTCATTTGCAAAGGTAATTCTTTCAGAATTCAAAAAAGTCTAAGGCACGATTCCTTCAAGCTTTTTGTTTGAAGGAATTCCTTCAGACAAAAATCTTGAAATAATTCTAAGTGGTCGCAGTTGAAAAAAAATGAATCAAATGGAAATAATCAAAGCAAATGGAAAATTTGTGGACTTTTTGTCCATGAGAATTGTATGCAGGGATTTTCCCAGGGAAAATACCCATGGGAATTATCTGTGAGAATTTGTGAAGGGCCGTTGAAGGACCCCGAAGGGTAGGTGCCCTTGCAGGGGACTCTTGGCTGCCAACTTAAAGGGCACTTCCTGAAGCCGAAGGATCACCTTCCCTTTAGGAAGGATGTAAAACAAGAAGCTCGAAGGCCATTCAGGGATCATTTCTTAAGGCCCGAAAGGGCAAGTCCAATCTAGAAAAGTGCCAAACAGAGAGCCGAAAGAGGACCAAGGGGTGACGCGCCTGAAGATGTCAAATTCAACACAGCGAACTAACTATTGAAAACATAGTGACGGGCGTGTGAACATCAATTTCAAGACAACAAAATAATCATTAATCCTTTGAACCTATAGAATAGAATTTATTCACAGACTTCAAGGCCAAGACCAATAGAAAGTGAGGAAAGAGTAGAATAACAAACTAAATCTAGGACCTGATTTAATTAACTAGAAAAGGAGGAACGATGAAGGTAAGATCAGATCTCCAGGTGGACATTGAAAGTTGCAAACTTTCAATAAGTGTGACTTGTTTCCCTGCATTGATAAAATCAAATGGGTAAAATTCCCCTAAGTTATAGCCTATCCTCTTAACAGATTCCAATGCAACATGATGTGTTACTGTTCCCAAGTCCTTGAAATGGCTATATAAAGGACTCTCTTCTATTGAAAAAATATATCTTTTTGATAATCAGAATGAAACTCTGCCCAAATTAAAAGGCGCTTCTGAGAATTTGAGCTCAGTTTGTTTATCATATTTTTTTATTGGAATAAGAAAGCAAATGGTTTTTTAGACTTTATGCTGTAATATCTTTATTGTTGAGGAAACTATTCTTATGTCTTTTTATTCAATATATTTTCTGTTCTTTTAATTCAACATGCAGGATTAGTGAAATTAGTCAGAAAGGTGTCTTGAAGAGTCAACTGTGGAGAGACTTTGTGCCCCCATAATTGCTTTTCAGTGTGTTTTCTTTTCATTTCTATGTAAAGGACTTTGGGAAGACTTTGTGCCCTCATTGTCCTTTGTATCTTACTCTTGAGCAATTCAGGTGGAGACTTTGTACTACATTTCGATTTGTTGGTTACTACGTCCTTTACTATATTTTACATTTACTACCAAGAGTATTCTTGTGGTTTGCTGAATAGTACTTCTGAAAGAAGAGGAGTGCTGTCTATTATTTTCATTGAGTTTTTCCTTTGATTTGTATGCATCACCTCTGAAGAAAGAGAGATGGATGGTTTGTCCTACCCTTGAGTATTATTTTTTGTTTATATATATATATATATATATATATATAGCATACCTACAGGGAACCTCCCCTTGATGAGAGGAGAGATGAGTGTCATTCTAATGTGGTAAACCTACACATTTGGATGACTAGTCTTTCTACTTTGGCTGATCAGACCTATTTTATTTATCAGTACGCTGATCGACAAAATATTCAACCAATACAGTGCATCATGGTTTGACCCGCTTCCTTCTGCTTCATTGAAGATCTTGTGAAACTCATCCTCTGCTTCCTCTTGGCCTTCTTAAAGAAGGATGACTGTTATGATGTCTGAAATGGAATCACAAATTGATTGCTCATCCCACAGAACATCACCTCTCTATTCAAAACTTTCTCCTCCAAGGATTTCCTCAAGGAAGACATACCTCTCCTTTTCCTCCTCAAAAATCAGGGTCTCTAGATGTTTAAAGGCATATTCCTGATCTTCCTCCAACTCTAGCTCCTCAGCATAGTCATCGTCTTCATCAAAGCAACAAGGAAGTTCATCAAACAAAGGGGGAGAGGGCTCACCATGCTTAAGTTCCTCCTTGTATTGTTGGAACATCCACATGTATGCATGCCTTGTGTCTTCTCCATCATTGATGATGTCTTTTGAAAGAGCATTGATGATGATTTCTTCTTAATTGTCACTCATAATAGCCTCTTGGGAAACTATAGATTGGGTCTTCTGCTCGTCACTTGCCTCCTGTAGAATAGGTTCTTCCTTGAGAAGGGATGAAGTGAAACAACCATGTGGAAGGGGAGGTTGTCCTTGAGCTAGAATCAAATGATTCTCCTCCTTCCACTTGGTTAGTACTTCATCAATATTTGGTGTGGCCTGATAGCTCACTTGAAAGTGTGTAGGTGGGGTGTGTTCAGACATGGAATTTGCTGCTTGGTCTGAATCATCCATCACACATTGGCTGACGAATCTCTCTCTGGATTCCAATTCTGTAATTCATCTAGCCATATCCTCTTATAAGATCCTTTCTTGAAGGTCACCAGCATCATCATGAGAAGGAGCAGCCTCATCTTCTTCAAGGTTTTGAGCAAAACCTTTCTTCTCCTCCTTCCTACCCCATGATTCTACTATTTTCTTCTAGTCTAGGATCTCAAAATTAGAATTTTGCTCCTATGAGCAGGCAATAACTTTGTTTTCTCCAAGGTCCTGGGGCTCCTCCACAAGGTCTAAAAGTTCCATCTCTCTTTCATGGAGCAGTCTCATATTAGCCTCTAAATCCTCAATTTGCTTGGCTAGATTACCCTGAAAGAGTCTTTCTTGGAGGTCACCAACATCATCATGAGCAAGAGCAGTTTTGAGAGAGATGTGTTGGTTCATAATGTTCCCCCCAAAAGAAGATTCATGATCTAAGGAGTTTAGAAGGTTCATCTCCATGGGAGTTTGTTCCAGTTCCCCTTGATGCTTGAAGGCTAGGTGCACAGGGTCAAGAGTAGGGTTGATTGATGCATCAGATGAGTTGGAATGAGCAAGCGTTATCTGATAGAAAGGATTTGGTGCACAAGAGGGGGCTTTCTTTAGGATAGGAGGGGGAGCGCAAGGCTAACTGCCTTACATGAATGGATTCCTCCATTTTGCTACCTCTTCCTCTATGGATTGCAAGGCCTGAGCTTGCCTGAACAAACATGCCTCTTTGTACATCAGCTCCTACTGATATCCATACTACTCATCCAGTCTGTCGATCTCCATTACCTACTTATCAAACTCCAGTGCCACCTCCCTTATTGTTGAAGGGAAACTAGGAGAGCTGCTTGAGGTGATTTTCTAAATATCTTAAGTTTGATTGAAGTCATATGACGGAATACAAGGTCCATGATTTTTTGCAAAGGAATTATACATACAAAAATAAGATTTCCTTGATGGCACCAGGCTGCTTAACTAGCAGATTCAACTTGGAGTTGCCATTGGTGTTGATGCAAAAGCCTCCAAAGGCTGGTTGGTTGAAGAACACACCAAAAATTCTTCAACTCTTTGGACACAACTTGTCCATGTTGGTCCCATCGGGCGTGCCAAAAATTGTTGATGCAGTGGATTGCACCTGAGGTAGGAGGCCGAGCTCCTGCTTTCCACACGTAACAATGGAAACTCCCCTCTCGCATGTGGGACCGGTGAAGCTGGAGGGGAGAGTCTCTAGATAAGGGCTAGCTCCCTTTGATGTATCCTTTAGGCCTTGGTTTCTCCTATTGCTAACAAATAAAATGGAAAAAAGTGTGGGGATGAAAAGGGAGAAAGAGATGCTGAAAATAGAACCTAAGCCTAAAAATGAAAAGGTGATACACTAAAAAATGTTGACCCACTCAGCCCAAACATACACTTTTCACCAGGAAGAAACTCCCATACACTTCATCTGAAGGGGGAAGCTCTTCTTCAACAACGAGTAAAGTGTCCATAGAGATATGGGAGGAAGGAACTAGCAAAGGTGTTCTGAGACACACTTTGATAGCCTATTCACATGCACCTATATTCTTGCTGTAGACACTTCTAGTAGACCTACAGAAAGGAGACTTCACAATGCACTGGACATGCTATAATTGATCTATAAAAATCATGAAAGACAATGAATTAACACAAAATAAGAAGACAGACATATACTTTAAAGTGCAAGTCCAGATAGAGGTAAAAATGCTAAGCCCTGATTCAAGGTAAAATCTGGCAGTGCTCTGTGTTACAAGCATGAGAGATTTTTGGGCAGAGTTTTACCTTCAGGCTAAGAGAGTACTCTTCTCAAATGAGAAATTTTACAATATATAGAAAGAGGGAGAGAACTTGGCCCTTTTTGGGAAAGACTTTGGTGCTCTTTTTATAGGCTGGCCCATGTGCGCTTTGAGCTTTGGGAAGAGGAAGCACAAGTCATGCCTTTTCTCTATGAACAAACTAATCCATTCAAGGCATTTGTGTGGCTTGTCTACTTATAAATGTAAAAGGGAGAAGACATGCCATGTCATCTACTATTTGCGCCATTTGGTGACTGCCTGGCAAGCACTGTTCCAACTATAGGAATAAATCCTTGAGTTGACACCTCCTCTCACCACTTGGATGATTTGTCCATTTATTGCTTTGTCTCATCTTGGTTTTGTCTCTTTCTGGCTCCTCTAGCCCTTGGGGCTATCTTCTGGTGGGTCGCTACATTCCTTGGGTTCTTTTCATGGTTGGCGCTCAGGTAAGTTAAAAACAAATGGCTATTTCACTGTCTTAAATTTGATGTCTGTGCACCCATCATCAATTTTGAAATTCCAATAGCTAGTTTTTCATGTTTAACTTTGATGTCCTTAGGCCCATCACCCTTGGACTGTCCTTCAGATTTCTACTTCAGCCTTTTCTATAGGCTTATTCCACAGACAATTTTCTCACAGACAAAAAAGTCTGCGAGAATTGGCAGCTTTTTTTAATTTATTTCAGGGTTTTCCCCAGGTCCTCTTCTCCCATGGCCTTATTCTAAAATTCTTTAAACTTTTTTTCTGAAGGAATTCCATCAGACAAAAAGTCTGAAAGAATTTGTTTCAACGCTTAAGTCTTTTTGTGGGATTCTGTCGGGCAACCCTTCCAAATTCCTTCGGGCTTTTTGTCTGAAGGAATTCCTTCAGACAAAAAGTCTGAAGGAATTATGTCATTGCCTTAACAAAATTATGAAAAAATCTTACCTTTACGGCTCTTTTCCTTTGAAGTGCTCCCTACCCTCAGCAAGGGCTCTTGAACCTAGAACTGCCCTCTGTAAGGGCACTTGTCCTTCGAGAGGCTTAAACCTTTCGCGTTGAACCGTTCCTTTGAACTGGTTCAACGGTTCAAATAATTTTTAAACCAAATATTTGAATTGAGTGTTGAACCATCTCATGAACTTTGATCGAAACAAAAACCATTAAACCTTTTGAACTAAACTAAAGCGTTGAACCCTGCCGATGAACCAAAGCGATGAACTGACTGAGTGAACCAAGCGATTGAACCAAAGTCATTGAACTTTGCATTGAACTTTGTTGATGAACCAAGGCATTGAACTAAGGCATTGAACCAATGTATTTGAACCAAGCTGTTGAACTGACTGAGTGAACTAAGGCTTTGAACCAAGAGATGAACTTTGCCAATTGAACCAAGGCTGCTGAACCAAAGCGTTGAAACGGTTCAATGGTTCAACGGTTCAAATATGCTAGCTATTTGAAAGCTCATGCATTGAACCACCTTAGCTCTCTTTCCTTATGAATTTATTTAGACAAGAGTTTGAAGAATCTTTGTAAAACATTGCATTCTTTGACTGGTTCTTCATCTACCAAAAAACTACATCTACAGAGTCCATAGAAAAATCTCTGTGAAGTCCATAGAAATGGACCTGCAGAGTCTGTATAAAACTTGTAGAGTCTATAGAAATGGACTTGCAGAGTCCGTAGAAATTCTTCAGAGTCCGTAGAAATTTTGTAGAGTCCATAGAAATGGACAGATTCATGCAAAATCAAAAAATGAAATGGCCCAGAATAGCAGGGAAAGAAGGGAACCAAATTTTTGGCATGTTGGGAAAAAAATGGTCAACATGTACCTAAACTTAACTGCATGGAGATAAATGTAATATAAAGGATCCAACTAACTTCATGGATGGGAAAGTGGGTGGAGATTTGAATAGTGCCTGAAGAAAAAAGAATCCCTGAAATGGATGTTCCATGTACTAAATCTGGAATTATAATATGTATAATATGGAGGAGGGCAATGCTTGTCCCCTATGTTGAATCTAACTAAAATGAGAAATTCTCAGAGGCCCAAAACCAATGTTTATCCTCTATCCCACATAAACTCATGTAATCTATAATGTGTGTATAGAATTTGTATGCTATGAAGAGAAAAATCTATCATGCCCCTACTCTAAATATCTAAACTAGAACTAAGAAATGCTCAAAGGCCCAAAACCATTGTTTATCCTTTTTCCTACATAAACTCTTGTTTGGGTCTGGGTAATATAATGGACCAACCATTGTAGATTATTATGTGGTCTAACCTAGTAATAACCTAGATACAACTAGGTGTAATCTAAAACTCTAGTAAATGTGTAAGAAGATAATTTTATGTCTTTCCATTCCATCTGTATAATCCTAAATGATGAAGAACATGAACATATGTGCCATGCCCACACATATGGTATGTGAGTGATGCATATGTATTAATATATATAACCACATGCACTATGACCTATCATGCCATGCCCCATGTGCAAAACTAAATATAAAGAAAACTATGATCTATACTATGCTTATAATCTGCTATCTAGTCTTATAACTATGTCATGTTGTATGAAGTTGTATATGTGAGACATGTATTAATATACATGCCCTTGAATTTGGTATTTGAGTCTAAATTTGTATCAAAGTCATTATTAATCTATATAATTTGAACCACTATATCATAAATTTAAGGTATATCCTTCAGAATGTCTTGAGTAATGTTGAGTGATCCATATGATCTAAATCACTATTTATTTTGACTGATCTGACCTAAATTTGATAATCTAATTGTTGGATGTGTGCAAACCATGGTGTATCCATCCATGGGAATGGATGGGCATGCTAGGTAGGTGTAAAAATAGTAATAGTAGGAATGATGCCCCCTTTTGGGAAGAGGGATGAAATCTATGATAGAGAACTTTGAGCCAAAAGTGATGACTAGTTGTGTAGGAATAGAGACAAGGTTGGTATAGTTTAAATTTATTGAGAATTTGTTTGATTGATTAGACTAAATTGTTGAAATTAGAACAAGTTTTGATTGGTGATAATCAAGGAATGTGTTTGGGTATAAGAGAGGTATAGATATGTGTGTGTCATAGCAGGTAGATGAGATAGTAAGAGAGTAAAGCTTATGTGATGTCAATGATAATATTTTCATGATTCTGTAGAAGAAAATGGTTTGGAAAATGGAGTTATGAGGTTTAAGTTATGGGAAAAATTGTAGTTTACTTTGATTAAGAAAACTAGGTAATATAGGAGTTGGATTGATTCTCAATTTATTTGTGTATTGACTGGGTTGAGATTTGGAGCTTTGGAGTAGGAGATATGCCAAGGAGATGAGCACCTGCTATGTCCTAGTTTGAGTAGTTGACAGCCTAGATTCAGGTTGGTGGTGATGTTACCCTAGTTAGTAGCTGAAACATGCAATTTGTGCCTATTTGGAAGCTTATTTTTTATATTTTTGAGCTGTTTAAAGTGTCTTAAGAAAAATTTGAGTAGTTCCAACACTCCTATCTAGGAGTCAGTGTTCTTATCCAAGTTCCAGTGTTTTTGTCCAAGTTTTAGCGTTCCTATCTAATGTCTCTATCTTATACCTAGCCCTGTTGTCCTAAAGGCTTGATTTTTTGAGATGTTGCTTGGTTGGTGATTTGTCATTGTGGATTGATATACATGTTTTTTTTGGTGTTTTTAGGGTGAGGTATGGATGAGAGAGTTTTGTAGGGGCCAGGTGATGGAGATATTTTGGTTGTTACCATTGCCTGTTGATGAGAGAGTTGTCATAGATAGAGAAGGATTGGGTCATGTGTGTGACTTGGGCATAGTGCAATGGGATAGGTGTCTGATTACTACCTTTTATGAGAGGTGGAATGTAGATACATGTAATTTTTGGCTTCCTATAGGGGAGATTATTGTGACTTAGGAAGATGTGTATCACATTTTGCATTTACCAGTTAATGGATGATGGGTGACACTATAGGATGACATGGGTGTTGATGTTATTGATCATGCATCCTTATAATTTGCTAGTGTACCTTCAAGTATACATCAAAGAGGCAATGATAATGATGTGTTTCTATCAATGATAATATAGTCTAGTGTTTTTCACTTGTGAAAGTGGTTGGCCGTGTTTTTATCCTAGTTTATTGCTATGCATGGGAGTGAAGTGTTGATTGCATATAAGATGCATAGGATCATGTATAGTGTGGAGGTATATAGAATTATGTTATCATGGGATAGGACTATGCTTATCCACCTCTATAGTGATCTTTACAAGTTTACATAGGAGACATTTAGTGGTGTTGTGAGTGCAACTACCTTATTGTATTGTTGGGCTTATGAACACATAGCAGTTATGTAATTGATTGGACTATCTAGGCTAGAGTGGGCACCTCTATGACCATTTAAAGAGTGGTGGATGAGTATATTGTCTATATTATCTCCTAGGATAGATCATTATATATTATTTTTAGATAGATTGGTGGCTCATAATATCATATGGAGGCCCTATAGAGGATTCCCTAGGTGGATTGAGGATGGAGTGCAATTGCAGTATATAAGGGTCAGTTATTAGATACATGATCATTGAGTTGGAGTGTATGAGTGATTTTAGTATGATCACATGACCAGACATTTTAGGGTGACATAGGATGTGCCCCTAATAGCATGGGTGTGGGTGAGGAATGCATAGGCACCAATGAGGGTAGGAGCTCATGTGAGGCCTATTAAGCTTGAGTTAGCACCATTGCCTTTGGATACATGGGATGCATCTATAGATATTCTTGATGTAGATGATTTTAGATGTATAGAGGCATATACCATATGGTGGGATAGGCATCGGTGGGCTCTATTATATCTTGTTTATGGAAGGGATGCTGTCGAATATGAGGATCCTGCATTATATTTGAATTATATCCAAGTTATTGATTGTTTAACTTTATTTCAAAGTATATAAATAATTTAATTCCATAATTTATGTGCAAATGGAGTGGGAGGTGCTCAGGATGAGGCACAAACTAGTGTAGGGAGTGGAGATGATGAGTATTAGGATATCATCATTAAGTCAACACTCTAAGAGCTTACATGACATGTACCTGATGATAATATGGAGGAAGGTTTGATAGAGAAATTGAAAATTACAACTAGTGTTTATACTCATTTATTTGATAGGGCTACTATAGCAATAGTTGTATATGTTAGGGCAGTGGGAGAGAGAGATGAGTTGAGGGCTGAACTAGATAGGCATAGGATGCCTTCACCAGATTATGGTTCTGTTAGCATGAGGATCATAGATGAGTACATGAATCTTAAAAATCTATACGTGGTCTTGCATGAGGAGAATAGTTATCTATTGGAGTGAGAGAGTCATCGTAAAAGGCATTCAAGAGCTTGTGTAGGTTAGGGGCCATCGAGTGCTAGAGTGGATTTTGGGACTAGTATTGGTGGGAGAGTGAGACTGAGAGTGAGGGTATGACACCCATTCATTATTGATGAGACTGAGAGTGAGGGTATGACACCCATTCATTATTGATTGTATCTTGATATGATGTATATGTTTTTAAAACTTGATATATAAATGTATAGTTTATTTGATTTTTAATCATGTGTACTGTGTTGCAGATTTTAGAATATAATGGTATTTTTATTGTAACTGGTTTATTTAGAAGTAGTTAATTTGGTATAGATATCAAGGCTATGTATGTTTGATAGGATATAATTTTGGGATGTGATTTGATTATTCATTATATGTCCAAGTGTGATGTTAGGTTTGATTCATAATCAAATGTGAGTAAAACTTTTGTTGGTTTTGTAATTGGTTAATTGTTTTGATAAATTGAATTGGTTTAAGATTGAAAAAAATAGGATATTGGTAAGGTTTGGAGTTGGATAAGTTAGTATGGTTGGGGATGGTTATTCTAAACTAGGAATGTTAGTTGTTAGTAGAAGGGTATGCAAGAGAGCGTTTGGTGCTCAATTCTCTAAGAGTGGCTTAAGAATACGAAGGCTAGCCCTTTGGCTCTATCATTTTTGACTAAGTGAAGCTATGTAATCATGCATGTGTTAATCAATGTTTGGACTATGTGTCCAATCCATTTGAGTAAGTGACTCAAGAATACAAAGGTTGGGCCTTTCACTCTATCATTGCCTCATGAAGTGAAGCTATGAACTGATGCTGGTATGAATATGTGTCATATCACTTTGTGTTATATCCCTATCTAAACCTTGATGGCCAACTAAACAAGTGCCCATACTACTCATGTTATGTAGGAACATATGTTGTATTTGATATTATTTTCTATGCACTAACTATAGCTATGCATGGAGATTCTACCAAATGTAACCTTACTATATGTGTAATTGAAGTTGTGTGTTATGAGGAAGGCTCATCTATCTGCAATTATAATGGATTGCTATGTGAAATAATACCCTATGGCCTCTACTATAATACATATGACTAAGTGATAGATTGAGATGGAGCTAAAACTTATGATGGTGGCTCATATAATCTCAATCATAGTAGGTTGTTATGTGACATGGGTCCCAAAAAGCTCAGTTGTAGTGAATATCTCTTTGGATCAATACTCTATGATGTGGGTTTACCTAATCTTAAATGTACTGGGTTGCTACATGAGATAGGATCTAGAAAACATGGTCATAGTGAATAACTCTTTGGAGAGGTACTTTGTTATGGTGATTGTGACTATACTAGATATGTATATGGAACTACACTATGTACTCCTCTAACTATAGTGTTATATGTAGGTTTCTCTCAATATACTAATTTCCAAACCTTATGAATAGGTGGAATAGGAGATCTCCTATGAGGCTTTATCCTAGAAGCTATATTACTCTCATGCTGAGTAATCGATGACTCCAATGAAGGAATGTCCTGGGATGACTCAGTCATGGAGGAATGAGGTCTAGGAATACATGATAGAGGAGATCTCAGTGCCCCTTGTGTGAATATTATGATGCCATTATCAACACATCTTTTAATGCAATCCCTGAATCCATAACAATCATTATCTCTATGTCAATATATTTGATGATAGTTGTAAAAGGGCCAATGTGGTTGGTTTTTAAGGAGATGTGGATCTCATCAATGAGTAGAAGGAAATGTAATCAACCTCCTATTTAGTAGTGATAATAATATGACACATGGGCTATCCTACTCTAAATTAATTTGTAGTGGTACCTTGTTGTTATTCTTTGTAGTGCATATTATAGGTTGTGCTCTAGAAACTAGCTCTTTGTTCTTAATTGGTTGCTTTTCTAGTTGAGGTCTCCTATCTTGTTTAGGACATGGTAGATGTTGTGTGTTAAGAGCTATAGATGGAGGTATTACTATAATATTTAGAGTAGTTCAATCAACTGAATCTACCTCAATCAATCTTAATTTATTTTCCAAGGCTATAATTGTATAGCATAAGCTCCTAAAAAAGGACTTTGTCTGATATAATAGATGCTTTTGGAGAGGTTGACAAAACCCCTTAATAAAGATATGTTGAATTTTTAAATCTGTTGGTTTATAGATTAATGTTAACATGTGAGTCTTGAATCATAATATATAATCACTAATTGGCTCTAAAGTATTTTGATGCATTGTGGCAGGTTTCTCATATGTAACACAAGGGCTCATGTTTGCTATGTAATATCTGAAAAATGCCTCCTATAAGTCATCATATGTGTGTAAGGAGCCAATGGGGAGTAGATGAAATAACTAATTTTTTATTTCTCCCACTAATGTCTACTCAAAAAATTTGAGTAGAATCAAAGGACTCACATAAGATGGAAAATCCTTTTGAAAGGCTTGAAGGTGTATGAATGGATCTCCAATTCCATCAAAGTTAGGAAATGATGGTATCTAGAAATCCTTAGACAATGAAGATTTTACAAATGTCTTCAAAAGAGGGTTACCATGTAAATCATTGGCATCCATCCAAGACTTATAGGACTTGTTTTCTAAGGTAAGGAGATGTACTTGGTGTTTTAATTCACCAACTTCATGCATCAAAGAGAGTATCTTCTGGGATGGTATATTAGCATCCTGAAGTGGTTCATATAATCATTGAATTTGGTCATTAATTTTAGCCATGGGAATGCTACATTTATTAATTAGATCATAGAGAGAGGGTGTGCTCACTTGAACCTTTGAAGGAATGGTAACTTGGACCTTGGTAGAGGGATTTGGGCTACCATTCTCTTTAGGTGAAGATTGAGAAACATGTGATACTATAGTAGGGGGTAGCTTGGGAGATTCATTGGTATCTTTATGTTTTATTGAATCACATTCTAATTAAGTAGAGGATGTGACGTTATCATTAGTATGTGTATACTTTAGAAATAGAATCATTCATAAAATTAGAAACAACATTTGGTAGTGCATTATGTTTGAGAAGAGGAGTGAGAGAAGAGTTAGAAACATGATATGCATTTTCTTCTTCACTATATACATAATAATACTCATTATTACATGCATTATCATAGTTGTAATATTATTGATAGTCACTATTATTTTCATATTCATTTGCATGTTCACTATCATACTCATTATCACTTCCATTGTCACAAGGGAGAGGTGTAAGAGAAGAATTAAATTCTTTTCTAATATGCAATAAATTATCATGTGAATTTGGAAGATTATGTGCATCTATGTTATCCATGGATGAAGTATATGCATTATTTCCATTTGAACTCTGAGAAGTAAAAGTAATAGAGTTATCATTTAGACATTCTTTTAATAGAGTAGCGCTGAGAGCATGAAATGGACCATTCAAACTATGCATTGTCAATTTGGTTTTATTACGTTTATATTATTGTATTTTGAACATAGATATAGAAAAAGAGAGAGAGATTAGGTTCACATGGAAGCAAATTATCACCAATAACAGGTTCACTTGAAAGTGCATGACTAATTTATTCATTTGGTGCATTATGTAGAGGAGAATGAGGTGAAAAGTACTTTTCCATTTGTCAAAATTATTTTCTTTAGAAGAAGAAATAAAAGAGATAGGTTTGAGAGAAGTTGATGCATCTACTTTTTATTCATTATCAATTTCACATGTATCATCATATTTATTATTACAACAATAGTAATTATCTTCATTGTAAATGAAATCATTTTCCACGTTTTTAGCTAATGTGCAATTTTATAAATTTGTCCATTCATTATCATAATTATGAGAAAAATTTAGAAATTTATTAATGGGATGAGATGGAAGAAGTGCCTTGGTGGCCATTTTATTTGTTTCACCAAAGAGAATGTGAAAAAGTATTATTTAACAAATGAATACAATAATAACTACTAACATAGAGATTTTGAAAATAATTTTGGCACTCTAAACAATTTACAAAAAATCCAAAATATTTTTGTAAAAATTGTAAGGAAGGAAAGCTTGGGGTTTGAGGACCTAATTTGAAAATCTAGGGTTTGGGGTTGGGGTTTTAGAATTTTTGAAAATTATTTCTATAATTTAAATCCTAAAATAAATTTGAATAAGATAAATGTACAAAAATTTATAAGAAGATCAGAATTTGAAATTTAATTTTTGCACAAAATAACTATCAATGTAGAGATTTTTAAAATATTTTTGACACTCTAAACAATTTGCAAAAATTTCAAAATATTTTTCTAAAAATTGTGAGGGAGGCTTAGGGTTTGAGGACCTAGTTTAGAAATCTAGGGTTTTCGGTTAGGATTTTAGAATTTTTAAAAACTATTGAAATAATTTAAATTTTATAAAAATATTTGAATAGAATTAATACACAAAAATTTATACAAAAATCAAAATTGTGAAATTAAATTTGTGCACAAAATTTGAAGGAAAAAGCCTAAGGGTACCTAGGGTTTTAAATTTGTTCGAAGTAAGTTAGGTTCACGAAGTGTTTTATTATTTTTGGGAAACTATGGTTTAGTTCTTAAATAATAAAGGGTCTAGAGTAAGGGGGAAAATCCAATCAAATACAGTAAAATACAAGTTTTGATAAATTTAATCAAATTAATTTCAAATGAAATGAAGCAAATGTATCTAGAAAAATAGATTGAGATGAATGATCTAAGGCATGAAAACTATTGTGTAGGACTATGAAGGTGTCAGGAACCTAAAATTGGCTTTCATTTTGTGAAAGGATAGGAGTGCTAAAATAGGAGACCCTGGGGTCCGACGCTATAGTCCTTTTCTATTGCTATTCTCTAATAGACCTAATTTTTTTGGGTTTCTTTTGGTGTCCCTATGTGAGCCAATATATAAAATCTAGGAGGCTGAATGTCGATAGAGCTCATTGTAGGTATATTTCAATCTCAAAACCCTAGGTCTATCGACACACATGAAACAATAAATACATCAAAAATATAAGGGGGAAAACTAGGTTAGGGTAAGTATGATTGCATAATCTAAAATCCCTGTTGTTTTAATCACTACCTATGTTAACCCTCAGGTTAGGGTCTTAGATCTAATGTAGTTCTCCCTTAAGGAATGTGCATAATCAATGCACATGGTAGATGCAAGAATGAACTTTTGCCTAGGCTCTTCCTTGATCAAGCATGTAAATCTATGTGTGATACAAAATGTTGAGCTATACTATTGAAGTCCTTTATATAGGAGACTCTTTATTTCAAATTTGGAAGCTTTATTCATAGTTGGCTGATATCAAGAAAACTTAAGGATGAAGTGAATAAGAGATTGGAACTCGTTAAGCGATGGAAAATGATGGTTGGAGCTAAAAATGCTATTGGATAGGAGCATTGGAAATGTACACCCTAGGGTCCAATGCTATAATCCAATCTCAACCCTCCTATCCTATAGGCTTGGGACCTAGGGGGATGGAATTTAGCATGGGGAATAGAGTCTGGTTGAGATAGAATGATTGTTTGGAAGGCTACATATGTCTAGGAATGATAAAAAGGTGACTAGAGCATGAAATGAGACCGAGATAAGTAAAACAAAAGACATGGCTTATGTGAATAAGGCTCATATTTTTTAGTTGAAGTCTCCCATGAAAGGACTATGAAAGACATGATGTGTGGTTGCTTGACAAATTTAGGGTGTATACAGTTACAAATAAGGAGATTTAGAGTCAAGGGTGGTTTTAATCAAAATAATACCTATATTATGACATAAAGTTAATAGATAAAACATTTATAGAAAATGGTTCATTTAAATTTAAATAAAGTGGACATAAAAATGTGGTGAGTTAGTCAACATATAAAGTAAAGTAGATAAAAAAAAATAGTGGCATGCTTAATAGAGGTAGTTTCTAAGACTAACATACATATCTTATATAAATATATGTAAAACACACTAATAGATAGCATTCTTGAGGCACTTAATATACATTTTGACTTGTCTAGACAATGATATATATCAGTATACAGATTTTACTTCAATATATGTAAACTCATATTAAAAAAATTATAAAAAATATATTAAATAACTTATATTAAAATTTCAATCTATGAACAAAAATATGTAATCTCATGTTTTTTTATGAAGAGGATAAATACATATATCATATTCATATAGATCATAGTATCAATCTTATAAGTTATAGTTATATGGAAATATGATTCAAAATGTATAAGTTAGAGTGACATATGACATATAGAGTAAACTAAAATGCATAATATAAATATAATATTATTTATCTCAACTATATTTCATATTAAAATATATTAATGTTGGTATGTAAAGAAATATATTGACTTAGAAATATTGATATATGCTAACCCATTCTAATCTAAAATATCAATCTAGATAAATGTTCTGAATATTTAACATAAAAAATATATAATGATGGAGCCTTAAAAGGAAACCCAAAGCTGTAGGCGGAGAAGGAGCTATAAGGGATTAAGAGGGGAAGTTGATTGTAGCCTATGCGGGTCCCATGGGAACACATACTAATCACGTAATTGAAGATAAGGTGGCATTATGGGGCATCCAGCTTGCCTCTAGCATTAAGATGAAAAGAATTGTTGTGGAGGGGGTCTCCCTCAATATCCTAAATGCATTTGAAGGCAAAATAACACCCTCCCATACAATAATAGCTATAATTGATGACACAAAGCAAAATTTGAGGGAGATGAAAGAATTCTACATTATCCACACTTACCATAAAGGCAATGGGGTGGCAGATCTGCTTACTAATATAGGAGTTGGCCTCTCTCTTTTAACCAACTAGCATGCATGATACCATGTCCCTGAAAGTGTCTCATCATCCATTCAAAATGAATATACATTGGGATATGATGATGATTGGGAAGCCACACACGTGAACCACTCTCATCAAGTGATGGATTTCAAATTTTATGATCTATCATTATGCAAATGCAAGGATAATTTATTTCACAAGGTGGAAGGAAGCGTGCATTTCAAGTCTTTTTTAAACCGTTAACACAAAGCTATTTTAAAACCTGCTAAACTTCATCTTCAGATCCATAGGCACTGTGGAAATGAGGGGTGATAGGGATCAATTAGAACCAACCTCCTACTCCGAAGTTCGAGGCATAAATAAAGTATGGAAGAAGCTCCATCATGGTGGGATGACTAAATTTATGCTGAGAATAACTGAACAGGACACAGAGATAGTGAGCGATTTTGTTGGTAGATGGAATAAGAAGGTCGTGGAGATGAGAGGAGTCAAAATCTCGATCACAAAGGAGTTAATTAGAGAATATATGGGTATTTCGTGTAATGGTGTGAAGGCACATAAGGACCAATCAAAAAAGAAATAGCTACTTCAGAGGTTATTCCACACCAATGAATTCATCAAGATAGATAAAAATGGCTTCTTCCGTTTCGACCTCCCGCACTGGTGGCCCGCAAGTATGCCTACAAGTTATGAAATACTTGATGCTTGAAGGTAAGCACACATAAATTTTCTCTCATCACTTTTTGCTATTAAATCCCTTTCAAAGATATAAAATTAGCCTCCCCTTTTATCTCCTCAAATCTCTAGAGAGCACCGCTCTCACTCATTACATTAATGATGCTAACCCTATCTTGCACCAAGGCCTCATCCTACTTCTAGTTAAGCATGGGGAAACCTTGTAGGGTAGAGAGGCTCCTCAGAAGGTGTACTCTACTGAGGAGGACTCCCCTAAGGAAGACCCTTCCTCAAGGTCCTACCATCCATCCGCCAGTACCAATCAAGCTAGCCCTTATCCAAAACTTTTGCTGAGAACCCTCATTTGAAATTGATTGTTCCTAAACCCAAATCTATCTTACTGAATGAGGGTACCTCTGAGGACGCGAGTCGTAAAGGAAAATCTCCCCTGACAGAAGAAATCAAATATAATAAAACGCAGTTGGAAAATTTCAACAATAAATTGTACCAACGCAAATGAATCTGATGGAACATGTAGATAAATGGAACGCCTTGAACAGGCAAATGGACAAAGCAATCCAATCGTTCGTCCATTCTAATAAGGTGGACAAGGCCCCGTTAAACAACAAATGACAGGGGTCAAAAACATCACTCAATTTTCCATCAAACATACGTTGTGATTTTTGAATATAATGCCTAATGCATTTTTTCAATCTTCAAATATAATCATAAAATCTAAGTGTCATTTTGGTATTGTAAACACCGATGCCATCTGCCACTTAACGTCAATCTCAAGTAATTCTCCAAACATTATACAGAAGGGGATAGTTGAAACAGGTGATAGAAATTGTGTCTTCTACCAACAACCCCTTACACAAAACCCATATACGCATTCCAAAAAAATGCAGAAATGTGGCTGCTTGGAATTTTACATACATATTTTAAAATCTTTGCCATGATATTATGCTAAAAGACGTCATTCTGGAATTTTGCATACATATCTTAAAATCCCTGCGATGATTTCGGTAAAGCATAATCGCTGCTGGTCTGTTTAAGTAAATATTTATTTTTGTAATTTAATTGTAATGCAGCGAACAATAACTCAGTAAATCCATGGAACGTGAATTAAAAAACTGTTATAGAATATAGCCATTGGTAAATCAATTTGTGAATCAGAAAAATTAAAAAGAATGTATTATTTTGCCATTCCCTAATTCGAAAGGTATAAATAATGTATTTAGATATTTTCCAGTATTCCCCAATAAGAACTAAGAACAAATATTTAATGTTCGCTGCATTCGAATGAACATTTCAGTAATTTTGGAAATTATGTTTTTTCAAATGATACGTCCAAATGGTTACCTTTTTGAATCACTGTCTTCTACTCTTTTTTTCCTTCACTATTATTTGATTTTCTGATTTTCAAATGAATTTATTTTAAATAAGATTATATTTTTCTATTATTTTCTCTGTTCTTTGTTATTTATATTTGACATCAATAAATAAAAATATGTAGATAAGAATTTTTGCTTAGACGGAAAGGGAGAAGGGGTTTGAAATAATTATAAGTCAATAATAAATTAAGAAAGTGAAATGGGAATGAAATTCTATTTAAAAGATTAATTTTGAATATATTTTTATAAAAACGAATTTTTCATTATATGTGATTTTTAATAAATTGTTTTTAAATAATGTTTGGTCACAAATGAAAAATAATTTTTTTTAATAAAAAATAAAATAATAACAAATATAAATAACAATATAAATGTTTAATTAAAAAAAATTAAAAACATTATTTCTACTAACATTTGGTAATTTAAATGTTTTATTTCCATTCATACTACATTTTAAATCTATTTTTATATAAGTTTAAAAAATGTCTCCATAAAAACCCTGCTAATGAATGAATACAAGTCGAAACATTTTCAATTTATATGCTCTTTGAATTAGTGTCCAATTATAAGACACTCTAAATTAAAGAGTAAAAATTAATCTTAAGCTGAAATTCTATCCTATTTATTATAAGAATGCTATGAATATATAAGGAATCTTTTATGAATTGATAGAATTGGTGGAAATTATGTTTTAAATTATAATGTGCTGTAGGAAATAACTAACAAACCTAAGATTTGTTTATCAACTAAGAATTTTGTTCTATTCACAATACAAGTTTTATAATCAATGTGTATGTTCTTATAGGTTTACCGACATCGGCACATTTATAATTGTCTATGCATCATAAACATTAGAAGTGAACACATTAATTTTAAATTATTTTCTAGTTTTAAAAATGTTTGCAGCTGGCAATCATTTTTTTTAACTGAAAGTTGTAGTTAATTTCAAATTCACCCCATAGACATGTGAATGCTTTATTTTTCACAACACTGATGTACCATGTATCTTTTTATACATGTGTCTAAAATTTGAATTATTTTTGTGGAATCCAATGTTTAAACATCAATATTAAAGTGTATATGTAATTTAGGATATTAGCGTTCCCTAAAGTCCGTGATGTAAGTAATGATGTTATAAATATTAGAGGCAATGTCAGTATATTATATTTATGAAATTTTATTATAATATAATAATATTAACAAATTGTTGTATCATTAATTTTTAATGAATAGATGTTGTTAGTTTTGAAGGGAGGGATTATAGCAATTAACTGTCTTTAACATATTATTATTGTCCAAGGTTTTGGTCAATCAGAGACTTCTTTTTTTCATACATTAAAATTTGTTCAATTTTTGAAAAGGTAAAGTGTAGGGTTTTTAAGTCATTGAATATAATATTATTTTTGTTGAACTCTAATTGGGAAAAAAAAATTGTTGTTATTAGTGGCCTCACATAGTTCTAGGCATTTTTACAGTGTCAGGCCTACTTGGTCATGATAACTGGGTGTTAATGTTTGCAGTGGTGTAGTGTTAATGTTTGTAGTGGCGGTGGTTTTTCAACGCATTTGTTGGTAACTGTTGAGCAACTGCTGAGTGTAGGGGGTATTGATGCATAACATTTTCCTTTTACCTCTATAACATGAGTTTTGACCTTTATTTGTTTTACCTCAGCACTGTTTCCCTCACAGTGTTTTGGTGATATTTTCTGTGGTGCATAGTGACACTAAACGACCTGAAGTTTCTATACTTTCTATTTGGATTTGTAGTGAATTTCTGAACTAGGGTTTGCAGTGGTTGTCTTCCCCTCCTTTATGAATACTTGCAGAACTATACATGTGTGGGTTGTTCCTGGGCACTTTGGAATTGTTTGAAGGCTCTTTTTGTTTCAATGTTTCACACATCATCCTTCAAAGACAGCAGACCCCAAAATAAAATTATATGTTGATTTGACTAGAACAAGGGATCTTTAAAAAGGAAAAAGAATTAACATTTCCGTGTGTGGATCTGACACAAAGCAAATGAATCAAATAGATTTAGCCAAGTGCATGTAATTTTCAGGCACATTTTGCCTAGAACCGTTTTGGATTCCTCTATCTCGCTTTTATCTATTACAATTGATGGCATCAAGCTATTTGTTTTAAACTATATTTAGATCCATGAAGTCTATGGCATGGATGCAACAACTCCTACCATGTGAACAATGCCATTGCCATGAATGGAAAATTAATAAATAGCAAGTGTTGCAAACCCATCGCACCATTTATGTCTATACATTAGAATTCCCCCATTTCACTAATGTTTAGTACATTCTATTTCCATTCGACATGTAATGGACACCCCTAAAAAGAGAATCATTTCCATGTTTAAAATCCAATGCAAGTGATTAAACTCCTCACTTCAAACCCAAGAAAAAGTAATAGACACAAATCTGTGTTGAGTCTTTCCTGAGACTTTTTCTATTTTGGAGAGATTTTGAAGAAGATCTCTAAGGACAAGCTGCATGGAATACTACAGGAGTATAAAAGATTGCCCGCTTATACTTTTGCCGCAAATGGTCATGATCAAGCTCCGCAATTTAGGGCATTCATTAGTTTCTATGGGCTTACTTTTCAAAGCCCCAAAGTTTGTAGAACTGTGAGACAGGCTAAGACGAGGATAGCTTAGGGAGATCCAAATAGGATGGCTGGTATTATCTAATAAAATATAACAAGTTAACTATTTACTTCACTGCCATATCCATTAATGCACAATCAGATCAAATCTAAACATTTCCATTATTATTAAAACCATATGTTACAAGGATTATGTGTTGTGATTCCTCATCTTGGCATGGGATAATAGGCTGACTGTTTGCTTCATTGCTAGATTCCTCAAGATATAACAAGATGATATTTTAACATTTCTATGAAGGATATTTATCTTGTGCTTCCTAACCCTGACATGGGCATCAATTTGGTTCTCTGTAGGGGAACACCAATTCAATTTAGTCATTGATTATTATACTTATGCATGGAATTATTTTGATTTCCACTATCATATGATTTGGTCTTTAGCTATTCTCTTTATTTTTGTTGATATTATATTTTTGTTTGGTTGATGATGGCTTAGACACTAGTTTTTATGATAGCAATGAGGATATACTATGGATCTTAAACATTAATTTTATTGAAGGTATCTATAGTTAACTCACCACTGATGCTTAACCCATGATTGTTAGGATGCCCAAATTTAAAATTTATCTACAAATAAAAAATCTGGCAAGCGATATGGACTGGTTACTAGAGAATAGGTGTCCTGGTGACCCAGGAACTAGACATAATCACTAGAGTAAACATCCAGTCCTGCAATCAGTAAAATACCAATAGTCTCATCTTTGCATGCCTAGTAAGCAGGATCACCCTAACTGAATGAGTGTCATCCCAAAGAGGGTTTGCCCTTCGTGAGCCATCATGGTCTAGTTGTATGTGTACTCAATCATAGTCACAAATCTCCTTAGATGCAAACTCTTAGCTAAAGTATAGAAGTTTTGCTAAACAAAATAGTTGCAGGTATGTTCCATTGTATATATATTCTATCAGATAGGCCTTGCCTGTGGTATCATTTCCCTTATGCCATTTGAAGTTTCCTCCTCAAAAATTTGTTTTAAATTTTTTCCATCCCCAAAAGGGTGCTTCTAGGTGGCATAATATTCATATTAATCAACAAGGAAAGGATGAAGGTAGTTACAGACAAAATAGTCTCTCTAAAGAGAGAAAGTATTGTGTTTTTGGCATTGTTAATTATATCTAATGTTGTGATGGCACATTTATTGGTCATGTAGATCTCAATAATCTTTGAAAAGTGATTCTGATGGCCTTAAGTAAATCAATCAATGTAATTATTGACCAAAGTCATATTATCCCACAACCCATCTATGAAATTATTGTGTCATGCAGAATGAGATATATTCCATAACAATGAAGTTCTTAGTGTGTGGCACTTTGTTTACTTTTGCTATCCTTTCAATAGTCTCAACATCTCTCTTTCTCTCAATATTCAATATTGTGGAGTTTTTCATTTTCAACATAGGATACCTCTTTCCACAATGCAATCTTCTTGTAGGATTTTAATGATCCCTATAATTTTTGAATGTCACAAAATTAGTTGTGTTTGGGACATAATTTCAAAGATTAAACATTGGTCAACTCTATGATTACAAAGGAACTTGGAGCTTTGAATCTTTAATTCAGTTATCCAGAAAGTTCTCATTGTTTTATGGAAGGTATTACACGTATAACTAATCTCCAAAAAATTATATCTTACCCTATACATCCAAGTTTTTACTACCTAGTTTGTTATTTTTCTTTATTTCAAATTACTGTATGGTTAATTCTCTTGAATCAAAAGTAGACATATGCCCTGACCAATAAAATAATAAATATTATTGCATATGTTGCAATCTACTAAGATGAAAATAAGATTATTTTGAAAGAAGGGATATAATTCAAATCTAGATATTGCCTTAGTTCTCTATCAAATCTTGCACTCTTGTTTAGTCACACATTTATTTACTGATTTCTTCATTATGTGAAAGGGATGAAAGAAACCTTTTTAGGGTTGTTAAGACTCAAAAGTTATGATGTACATGGATAATTTTACATCAGTTCTAATTAATCATTTAATGATCTCAAAAATGATTTTCTTATAGTTTTATGTGTTCTTACCTTTTTTGAGTGTTTTAGTCTTCTTTTTCATGTTATTGGATTCAACAAGCAATCTTTACAACCAACTTTCTCCTCTCTAAAAATATATACCACTAGAAATATTTAGAACTATTCTAATATATTATTCAAAATCATGTGAGTATAACATTTTTTTTTCTAAAGATACCTTAGTTTAAGGGACCCTTGACCTAAAAAGAGGTTGGCAAGGTGCCAATATCTAGGTGGTATATAGTTACCCCAGTAAGTCAAAAAAATAGAGAAATAAAATGAAGTAATAAGTTTCCTATAGAACTCCATGAAATCCTCTAGTCCTAAGTTCTTTCTTAACTCTTAGAGATAGAAGTTAGAAGCCAACAAGAGCATGAAAACTAGCAATATATGAAACCCTACTTGCTAAGCAAGAAAGGGAAGAAGTAAAAGTCCAGGATAGAGAATCTTTAAAACCACCATCAAGTCTCTCTCAAATTATAAATCATAAACACATCAATACATCATGGCAAGCATTTGGTATAGAGGTCCAGGAAAGCAGATCTCCTTCATTCTTTCTCATTCACACTCAACATACCCCCTCCCTCATCCTCAGTTAATGTACTCCCTCATGAGTATAGAAATAACTATTCACTCTTTCATTATCTTTAATCACCTCCTAATGATACTTAATTATATATAATAAGCTCAATACATGCACAAAGGACAACCTACAACTAACTAAGCTAGATAGATCTACTCAATTAAAATTGTAAATTATAGAACATGTAATGAAATCTACTAAAAAAGATGAAAAATAACTAGTGGCACATTCAGGAATGTGTGACAGAAAGGTTTCTATCTTCTATTACTATGAATGGAATGGAGTGGACATATACAACACAAGTGTAGAACTATATACTAAACCATGAGGAGGATTGTAATGGTGTTAGGATGTTACAGAATTAAACTACTCTTTTCCTATCTATCTATTCTACTGAAAGAAGGAACAAATATATTTTAATAGACTAAATAATTCAAATGGTTACAAGAACCATTTTTATGGCCAAGTTTTTTGTATCCATAACTATCTTTGATCTTGGAATATGAAGTATTTATTTTCCTTCTTTCCATGTCCCATGGGACATTAGGGACTGGGTACCGCATTATTCTTTGTGAAAGCAATTTTACTTAACAAAAAGTTTTAAAAGTTACCAATTTTATCCTAAACAAAACTATTTCATCTTTAATCTTTCTAATATGTAATAGTTTCAGTATTAGAATTCATCTAATCCCCTAAAACATAGAAAAAATGAAGAGGGTAATATGTATGCATGCATGTGCATCGTTGTGTGTGTGGCCATGAATGGACCAAAAATCCTTTCAAATATCCAAATCAAGACAAAATATGTGAAACCATATGTAGTTAGTACATATAACAGGAGTGAATTTTTTTCCAATTTTGAGTATAGCGTAGAAAAGTGTAAATAATGTCATAAGAAAATATGGTTTAACTACATAGGTAAGCTATCTATTTTGTATACTTTATGCATTTATTCCTTGGTTATAGATGAAAGAAGTGTTGATAATATGTAATGTTTTGTGTTAAACATAAATTATTTGTGAATGAGGGTAATAACCTTTTTATTTTAAATTTGCATTTTATATGTCTTTACAAGAGTACAAAGCTATTATGATTAAGGCAAATGTGTGGCACAGACTCTAATGTTTGACTACCATAGGCAACATGGCTTGGGTATATATGGCATTGATAATCCTTTGCTATGATTTATGTCTAATATCATAAGTTTTTTTGAAGTTATTATCTCATCTCGATTGTAAAAACATATTGTGAGAACAAGATTTGAAATGTTGAATCAATGAATGTTATTGTATGTTGTTACAAAGTATAAATCAATGCCACAAGAAATAAAAGACATATAGGGTCAGCTTCTATTGTTGTTTTTTCACCATAGATTTTTGTGGTGCTCCTTACTTTCACCAGTGTTCTGCCAATGCTATCCTCCTTCAAACCCTTTGCACCTTGCCTAAACCTTGTGATCTTCCTGATCTATAATAGAGGTGCTAATTTTTCCAGCTGTAACACAAATGTTGGGGATAAATGTAAGTTCTATATCACAAAACTCCTATAGATAAATTTATAAAATTTATTTCATAAGGATGATGGTCATGTTGTGAGAAATTTATTGCACAAGCATTCAGGTAGATGATCTATTATTAACATTTTTTGTGAAGGCAAGGTGTGCACCTTGATTCTAATTACTTAGTTGGTACTAAAATTTTATGCAATTTGTTGTTAAACACAACTACCTTTCTGTCAAACAATTCCATGACCTTTTTACTTCTAACAAATTATTCAAAGAAACCTTCAAGACACTCACTTCCTATAGGTTTAGATAAGTATCTGACACAAATTTAATTTTTGTGCATGTCAAGAGCTGGTTTGAGGAGAAAATTGGCCTTTTCAAACTATTGTCTCTGATTCAGACACTATATTTTATGAACATGAAACCAATATCTGATGTGAATCCAAGTTTTTTCAAACTAACATAATTTAAATCTATAATGAAGTTGTAATGTTGTTGTCAAATAGGAATGTGCTTATGTTCTTTTTCCACCTACTATGCAATAACATTTTAGAAAGCAATAAAATGGTCTCATTCTTAGAACTGAGTAATTTTAGCTTGTATGGTTGAGCCACAAAAGTTGGAAAGTATATTATCCTTTTTAACAAGGATATCGAGCAAGGGAGCAAGGCTATGAACTGATAAATGGTTATGTAATGAAAATGGTTTGATTTTAATGTTTAACAAAGTGCTTTATACCTTAAAAAAGTTTCTATGCTATCCTATTGCTCACATAATTTGGTCTTCATGCAAAGGTGAATCAATGACAGTTCAAACTCTAAGAACCAAGACCCAAAGCTTCTACTATGTTTTAGATACAGTAAACTATTTTATGTTTCTATTAACTTCAGTTACTTAGTATAATTCCTTTTCAAGCAATAAGTTTTATCTCAAGGGAAAAAATTAGATGTGATGCAAGGTTGGTGTATGTGATTGAGTTTCACTATCAGAAGTCAAATATGAGAAGTTGTTGTCATCAATAGATGCCACTTGCCAACCAATTTATTTAACCTAATTTTAGTCACCCTTAATGACCTTATTACAACTTGTCTCATTGAATTCCTGACACTACATGTGGATGGCTTAATTTGCCTTATGGAAGGAGAACATATTGGGCCTATCAACATTGGAAACCCAGGTTAACTACTATCTTGTTAGGAAATTGATTTTTCTACAATGGCCTTTTATTATCTTTGCATATTTTAATGCTAACTTAACTTATCTTTGCATGTTTTCCTTGGAAGGTTGTTTCTCGTGAAGCATCCCATGAAGCATCACCTATTTTTTCAATGCCAAGCGGAGAGAAGTAGGTATTAAACATTTAAAACATTTCCTACAATTTAAATATTTCTGCATATCTTATTTCAAAATATTTTATAGATTTGGGTCTTGAGGCTGTTGAGATATTTGTTTTTTTTGCAAATTTACAATTTTTGGGGATTTTTAAATGGATGCCAGTAACTTTAACTAATTAAAGTGGTAATTAGTTTTGGTTTTTTCCTTGGATTATTTGTGTTTCATATGGATGTGGAGAAGGGGGTTTATTTATAACTTTTGCATCATTATAGATAGAAAAGGTGGTTGTAGAGCAAAGGATGTCATAAGATCCTAATTTTTTTAGTTGTGGTCCATTTCCTTTAGCGTTTCTATTACATTAAAATGATTCGTATGTTTGATCACCCACGCACCAAACACTTTTTTTTAAGAATCATGAAGTTTGAGAATTTGTTTTCCTACTATGATTAATTGTAGGTTTCACCCTACAATAAGATATGCCAAGTATCATTTGTAACTTCAATTCTCAAGTTGCCAATAGGAAAATTTTTATGAAAGAATTTGATTCAACAGAACCTCTCCACCCTTATTGATGACAATGTACATTTAGTCTCTTTTTTTAGTCTTCATTTGTTAAGAGAACATATTAAATGAATTTAGTTGATTGACGTTGTCCAATTTTTATATATTAAAGTAACTAGAATTATTTTTTACACTACACCATCCTCTACATCTCAATTAAGATGTACTAATTATGATTGCATATGAACACACAGTGCCTTGGGACATCTATCCTCTACTTTTTATGCATAAATTATTGAACATTATTCATCAACAGGTAGCATGGATGTAATGGATTGAGTCGAATCCCAAGCTAGAATTTACCCATAGGTTTGACAAAGAAATTAACAGTTAAACACAATCATATTTTTAACTTTAAGCTAAACTACCCCACGGGGACTTGGTACTTTGTACCCCTTGTTTTTTAATGAATAGGATGTTTAAAAACTTAAATATTATTTATAATTAAAAACTGTTAAAAGTTATATAAATTTATGAAATTTTATTCTTAATCAAAAATATTTGTTTATTATTGGTTTGTTGTCGAAAATTATCTTATCATGAATTTAAAAAGTTTCAAAATATTGAAATAAGAGATATAATATTGCTACATTTCAATATTTTATAGTGAATTACTTTTTAATAAATATGAAAAATATATTTTTGGATAATTATTTCATATCATATTACATAGTCCATTCTCAACAAAATTTATAATAAAATGATATATCAAAAATATCAAAAATCTTAGATTAAGACTCTTATAAGATTAAAAAATCTACACTTTTCAAAATGGTGAGTGCCCACTTTGATAACAATAATTTAAATGGATATGCTTAAAATGTGTACTTTACATGCTCACTATTTTAGTCTTGTATTTTTAACCATTACATAAAATATTTGAAGGTTATACAATATTCATTTATGTATGAAAAATTATGTTTAATAATATGTTTAGGTAGGCTTGTTCATATTTATCACTCATAATATAAAATATTAGTTAAAATATTTACATAAATTTTAGAAAAAATAATCTAAAATATGTTAAACTAATAGTCGAAAGTAAAAGTTATATACAAAAAATTATATATTTAAAAATTAAATTCTATATAAAAAATAGTAGTTAAATTTGAATTAATCATGGTTCAAATGTTAAAATAAAACATAAAAAAAAAGTTAGGTTGAAGTCATAATTATTTTAAAAAAAAAAAAAAGTTTATTTGCAATGTTAAATATCATTCCAAGAGTAGATACATATGAATTCTTTGGAAAACATTATAGTATGAAAACTGTTACAATGGTTGGAAAATAAAGTTAATACATAACTCAATATATAAATGATTAATTTTAAAAAAAAAAGAAAAAAGAAGAAGATAAAATTTTAAAAAAAAGAAAAAAGAAAAAAGGGAATCTGTTTGGTATAAAACATGTAATAAAGAAGGAAATGGGATCATGATTATAAGAGGTATATAATATATAAGGCTTTAAAAAAATAAAGACATCAATAAAATTATGATTTTACACAATTAAATATAAATATGCAGGGAGAGAATTTTTCGTAGATGGAGATGGAGAGGGAGAGGTGGTTTAGAATGATTTTAACACAATAATAAATTGGTGAAAATTAAATGGGAATGAGATTTTATTTAAAGAATCAATTTGAAATGTATTATTGTGAGAGGTAATTTTTTATTATGTATGAATTTTAAAAAATTATGTGAAAATATTTTTTTTAAATGAGACTTTATTTTATGAAAATGGAAATTATAAAGTATTGTAAGAATAATAGGATTACTTAATTTAATATATTAGAAATATGACTCAAAATAACATTTAGTAATTTATATTATTCTTTTGAATTTATTAAATTTTAAGTCAATTTTTTATTTAAATTTAATGATGTCTCAGTGAAAACCTTGTTGGTGATTGGATAAAATCCTCCATTGTGAAATTTATATTTTTTAAATCTTTGTTCAATTATATCATGCTATAAATAATGTGTTTAATTTAATCGTAAAGGCAATTATGTCTCATTTATTATAATACTATTTTAAATTTATAATTAATCTTGTATGACTTGATGATATTTTTATACTTATAATTTAAGTGCTAATGTGTAATAGGAAACAACTAAAAGAAAATTTAATATTTTTTTATGATTTCATAATTTAATTGTATTCACATTATGAGCCACACATTCAATATATATGTTATCAAAAATTTGCTAATATTTACACATTGAAAATTATAATTATATATGTCATAAACATTAAAATTTAAAAATGTTAAGTTTAATTGTTCTACACGTGTAAACACCTAAAATATGGCAACCATTGTATTCTAATCATATTATCAACTAACATCCATAGCCAATCTACTATTTGCAACTATTCTCCTATTACATTAACCATTTCTATCCATATCCTTACGCCATTCCACCGACAATAAAAACCTAGATTAATCACACTAATTAATCATGTTGATTAGTTTATAACGTAATCCATGCACATTCAATATTTTAAATAAATAAAATATACTTATTTTTCATATCATCCCTAAAATCCATATCATTCAATATTATCAAATCCCAAGGCATATCATCCCAATCCCCAATTCATTCTAAATGAAATACCCATGAAATATCATCACATTATAGGGAAAGTAGGATAAAATCTAATCAAGCCCATTCCTCACCTTGCACACTCAACCCCCAATATCTATTTCTCATAGTCTCTCGATGAGATGTAAGACTCATCCTTAACCATTGATCTTTGATGGCTCAAAGTCATCATAAAATAATATCCTATAAATTGAATAAGCTTAGATGTTGTAATGAAGCCATACCCATTTAGCAATGAAGTACAATTTATTAACAAAGTTATGTTCTTTTGGATAATGAGGTTCACTGTCAAAACATTATTTAATCAATACATAAATCCATCCAATAAGGGACATATTTATTTTATGTTTATGAATTATCTATTAGTCATCCACATGAAACAATCGAAGAGGAGTAAATCGACAAAAGGAAAGAGGATCATTCATATTGGTAGGTGAATGTAGTGTTTCCTTATTTCTATTTCACACTCTTATCAGAGTTATATTTACTTAATTAATGTAGTATTTTTAATTTATTTTGAGTTTTTATTTACTTTTCTAACTTTGTGCATGCATACATTTTACACGTTTGGTGGGACTCATAAACTCATAAATCCATGTATATTTTCCTTGATTCATCTTGTGCTTGTAATCGTAATAGGAGTAACAATCAATTTTTTTACAATTATAAACAAATTTGAGTCAAATTTTGTTAAATTGTCTTAAATTTTGTCTTCAAGTGTCTGATATGTTCATCGTATATAATGGCAATTCCACACAAAAATAATTGATTTGCCTTAAAATTAAACAACATCACCTTTCAATCTATCTATGTTTATATGAAGTAATTTGGTGGATTCAACTTCAAAATTTTAAGGATAACATTTGTTTATATAATATTTAGCAAATTTGCATTGTTAAATGGTGGATTTTCCCTAAATATTAGTATCTTCACATTAATTAGTGTTTCTTCACTACATACCTTATGGAAGCCACAATTTTTTACTCAAGTTTTCATTTTACCTCTAGTTTGTGCTGACATAAATACATAATAATCACATAAGTGACCTTAGATAAATATTAGTGTTTTGCAAAACTTCCATTAGTAGGCTTTCCTTTTGTTTTAGAAGGATTTCCATGTCTTTATTTTTAGGACATTGGCATATTTTCCTTAATGTTTAGGATGATTTATTTTTGTTTTATCAAGATTACCTTATCTCATAGTTGTAGGTCTTTAATGGAATCATCATATTGTTATGAAGGATTACCCTATTATTTGGTAAGATTTCCATATTGTTTGGTAAGATTGCACTATTTTTTTTTAATTTGCATGTCTTCAACAAATTTGCCTTGTTGATTAATGGGTATTGTTTATGCACTAAATTTTTTCATTCTAACAGGTTTTACAAGTTTTTACACTTGATAAAAACAACTAAATCAAAATATGGACTCATTTTATGTAGGTTTTTACCTACCCAAGACATCAAAATACACAAAAAGTACTTACACACTTAAATTTGATTCTTAAAATAAACTTTGAATCTCTTTTTGTTTTTTTTGGTGTGTGTACGGTAATTGAGTTCATGTATGCTCTCATATTATGCTAAAATGTGGTTTTGAGGATAAAAATGACTCGATTACTTTCTTTTGGTTTATACCCATCTTAGAATTAGTTTGTTTATATTATCTTCTTACGTTAAAAGGTAATCCTCAAGATCATAAACAAAAACTTATTTTATTTTTCATTTTGGTAGAGTTCTATTGCTGGGAATTTATTACTTAATGTTCGGACCAACCCCATTTTTTAGTGGGGTATATAAATTGGTAAGGATTTATCATTATTGGTTAAGTGGTTTTTCATTTTACCTTCACCATGAAGTGAAGGAGTTTCATCTACCAATACCCAGGCCATAAAAACCACTCTTGAAGATGGATTTAAAGGGAACACTCTAGTGATTATGACAAGTGGAGTTTAGTAAGACTGGGATAAGATAATTTTGAGCATAGAAATGACTCTCCCTCTTCCATATATTTGGGCCTTACATATCAAAAAGTATTTATAGAATGCCTCTATATCACCTTATTCATCCTATCTTAAGACCTCTCTATTACATATCACATAACAGTGGTGATAACACAACACTCCTTAAGATCACCCACCACATACATTTTAGGTTATTATTGGTGGGCTACTAGCTAGTTACAAACCTATCTGATTAATATAGGTTGAATTTTGTGCTTTGATTTATCCCTATGTGCACCAAAAGTTAGAATATAAATATAATCCAAATAAAAAAGTAATCCAAATTCAACGCAATCAAAGCAAAATCATAATCAGTCCAAATATTGTTTAATCTAAATCAAGTCAATCCCAATCTGAGGTTAATTCAAATCATATCCAATCTTAAACAAATCCAAATCCAAATCAAAGTTTAGTAGAGACCTAATGGCATTCCACATAATATGTCAAAGTCCCCCATCTGCTAACAACCACCCAAATTATGATATCCCCCATGATAGAAATCAAGTTATAGCACCCAAATATTTAAATCAAACCATACATTGTCTAATCTAAAACCATAATTAGTAGGTGACAAACCTATCATACCTTATTTAACCATCATCCCAAATCCCATCCTAAAAATCTGATACCTATGAGTGATAATGATTACACAAAAGACATCCAACATTAATCCATCCCTAGCACCACAATAAATATAACAATCGAACTATATCCTAGAATCACATTTCCAAATACCATTGTTTTCTAAAGAACCAGGTACACCCATGTCTAAGAATCACTTACTAGGGATATGTCAAGGTCTATTTCTAAATTAAATGATCAAACTCATCCACTTCTAATTTAGGGTGAAGATAGATAACCCACCTTTGATGAGCATGTCTTTGACAAAACCATAATTGATGAACCCATATTCAAATCACCCAATTTTAACCAATTCCATACCATTAATATTCCTCCCATATTTAACTAACGCATTATCAATAATCCCAACCCATATTCAACCAACCACCCATCTTTGATGAGC
Organism: Torreya grandis; assembly: GCA_037957365.1. Classification (NCBI taxonomy): domain Eukaryota; kingdom Viridiplantae; phylum Streptophyta; class Pinopsida; order Cupressales; family Taxaceae; genus Torreya; species Torreya grandis. Next base: position 188,528 of record JARHVA010005727.1, read on the forward strand.
CTACCCTTGACAAACCCTCATTTGATAAACCACCCATATTTTATGAGCCATGGATGACCATATATTTTTTTATTCATTTCAAAATATTCCATTATACACTAAAATCTTCATCAGTAGACACCACATGCCATGTAGGTAAATGATACTTGTAGACAATAAAAAATTACAAAAGGTCATCTATATAGATAACATTTCAACATCTCCTATCAATAGTAGTAAAATAATGCTAACATCATATCAGTCTAGTAAAACTTCATTTGTCAAATTTGGCCTCCTTGTGGAAGAGAAAATCAATAATGTAACAATCATGCATGGTTACATGGGGATGACTCAATGACTTGTTTTCAAATAATTAACTATCCCATAGTAATCATAATCCTCAAAATAATCAAATACAAAGGTAGAGGCCTCAATATATGTGAGAAAGGAATCATAAAATCAATCCATATTAGTGTAAACAAAGGATCCCTTGGCATTAGTTATAAACCATCTACAAATAAATCCAAACATGTCATTAATACTTTCACAATTTTAAAATAAACTCATTTATAATTGAGACAGACTTGTCTTATAGTCCCCATGAGGATCATATTACCACCATCAACCATGTCATTAAAATTTCCATACATTTACCTCATCTATCCATTCAATCTCCCACACCTATCAATTGGGACCAAAAAAGTCACATATTAATAGCTTTCTTTCGTCAAAATCAAATAATGTCAAAATTCATGACTGATATCTAGCTAAAAGATCATAAAGAAACATAGTAATATTCTAGGGATAAATAAGTGCTCCTTAATAAAAATGAATCATGTAATCCCATGAACCAAAATACATAATCAATGCCCCATAGTGAAAACCTTTTTGAAGGACTATCGAATAATCAAAATCTAACTCTCAATCCAAAGAATAAAAAAAATACAAAATCAATGGTTCCTTTTTTAAAACCTCTTTGAGGCACGATTTCATGAATATAAAAAAAATTATATAAATCATGAATAGTTTGTCGATGAAAACATTTCAAAGGAACCAATGGATTATCAAATTAGTCTACCCTTTGTATCACCATAGTTGTAGGAAAATTACACATCATTCGTTACAAACACCCTCAAATCATAAAATCCTCCAATCATCCAAGTTATGGATACTATCAATATTTCATAACATGAGTTTATTATTCTCAATCCCCCTTCACATATTGACACCTATGCACCCCCCTGAAATCAAAATATCCCTCCAAATCCTTCACATAACTAACATGCACCACCCATCGAATACACCTTCCAATTAACCCTTATTGGTAGTACCCTATATCATAGGAGCTGTGATGATATCCTGACCAAACTACATGAAGCCAATTTATAAATAAACATGTCTTAATAAAAATCATCTAGAGCACATAGTTGAAGGATCCAACACTAGAGCTAAAAATCAAAATAAAAAAAATCAAAGGAATCAAAATAATCAAAAATAAAAAAAGAGAAATAATATTTCAAATAGTGCCTTGGTCATGTACCATGATGAAAATTAGTTTCTATTATCATGTGTAAATAAGCAATTATCTACATGTACCCTACATTTGGGGTGAAAATCTAAATCCACTTCATAAATCTACTCCATCCATTTCCCTCCTACCCATCTCTCTACATCCAGAACCATCCTGCCATGCTTATTTTCCTTATATTCACCCCTCCTTATCCACAATCCTAAACTATCCAAATCCATCCAAACCAAGGTCATCCTAAAACCCTTCTTATAGGTAATCTACACCATTTTTACCATCACGTCAATTTTTTTCTGTTTGACCTTGACAAGGAAATGGAAGAAATATTGAGACCTATTTCAAAAACATCTTGGTATATCATTTGATAAGTCCTCTAATGATTAGACAAATAATTTTTATGTAGTGTGGTCTTTGGAGATCCATCACTACCACCACTATCATTATCATCCCCGATATTCATCATCCACTCCTATCCACCCTTAATCCTCTCCTATCTTCCCTTGTTTATCCCTAATCCACTTTTTTCCATCATTATTCATTTTTAATCCCATCTCATCCATTCTTAGCCATCCCTATTCTCCCCCATTATCATCAAATGTCATATTACATCATCTTGATTCCATTCTTTAACATCTCCACTGGAATCTACTAGAATAATGCAATATTTTTTTTTAAATTTATATTCCACATATTCTCTCATTAGATTACACCATGAGAATCTAATTAGTGATGTTATTATACATAAAAAGTATGTCAAATGTAAAGTAAACATATAACATTTAATAGTTATTGATCACTAACATCACATGAAACAAAATATAAGTAAATATACAAAGTAATTACATGTGTCCAACCATGGCTGGTACAATAATATAACCACTACTATCAATGTGTAATGAGTAACTAATTACATATATATCTAGCATAATGTTTTAATAATAAATACAAAATAGTATACAAGGTTCCACAAAGCATGAGTCTCATGAACTCTAGTATCTTTGATAATCTCAAGTGTAGTCTCCAAATAAGTATTATTATGGGGAGGAAGAACATCATCTGATAATTTTTTCACACCAACTATGGATCATCAATCCCTCACACAATCCCCCAACTAGTTAATGGCCCTCCCTTCATAGATGGGTAGATAGTGATGGTGCAAGAATCTAGATAGATAAGCTAGTACCTGTGTGATGTAAGATTTCTAATACATGATGTGCACCACAAAAAAATTGTTCCAACATGATATCACATAAACATGTAAATCATACATATGAACATGACTTTGGTCAATGTTTTTAAATATAGTTATTGATCTCTAGGATCAGTCAAATTCATACACACCACTTTATTAGATTACCCTCATATAGAATTGGTGATGCAAAGTAGGCTAGTGAAGTTCATCTCACTAATTAGTTAGTACCAACAACGCGAGATTCAGTTAATATAAAAATAACCTATAGATTTATATGATTATTTCCTTCTAGTAGGTATAAAACATGCTATAAAATAAGAATAATCACAATACATATATTTAGTCCATCAAACATATGAATGAATCTCTACTATTTTGTTTATCACATAAATAATAAGCATAATAAGTATAGTTTATACCAACTGGGTACAATATATACTTAAACTGCATATTTTCTAATTTTTATGAGAAATTCAAATGTAGTACATACAAAGATAACAAAATTCTCAAAGTATAATATTTTTATGTACACATTACTGTTGACCATTTTTTTCCCAACAAACCAAAAATTGGTCCCCTTCTTTCCCTATTGTTCTAGGCCATTTCATTTTTTGATTTTGCATGAATTTGGTGATTTCTATGAACTCTGTAGAATTTCTACAGACTCTGTAGGTCCATTTCTATGGACTCTATAGAGTTTGGATTTCTACGGACTCAATAGTGAGGTTTTCTACAAACTCTGCAGGTCCATTTCTATGGACTCTGTAGGTTTTATACACACTTCACAAGGACTTCTACGAACTCTGCAGGTGTAATCTTTCAGCAAATGAAGAACCAGTTCAGAGAGTGCAAGGTTTTAAAAAGATTTTTTGGACTCTTTTATGAAGAAATTCATAAGGAAAGAGAGCTAAAATGGTTCAAAGAAACTTTTTCTTAAGGTTGGAAGAGTGATTCAACGACATAATCTTTCCAAGAGTTAGCATCTTTGAACCGTTGAACCATTGAACTGGTTCAATGCTTTGGTTCATCACATTTGTTCAATCAAATGGTTCAATGGTTGAGGTTCAACGTAGAGTTCAATCAGAAAATTTCATCACTTTGGTTCAATCCATTAGTTCAACAGCTTTTGGTTCAATCAAAATTCATTGGCAAGGTTCAACGCTTCGGTTCAACAACCGTTTGAACCATTGAACCAGTTCAATCAATTGGTTTAAAGGGGTAGTTAAAATGAAATTTCAAGCCTCCCGAAGGACAAGTGCCTTTTTGAAGGGTAGTTCTAGGTTTAATAGCCCTTGCGGAGGGCAGGGAACACTTCAAAGAAAGCCGCAAAGGTAAGTTCTTTTGGAATTTTGTTTAAGGCAGTCGAAAGGCAAAGGCATAATTCCTTCAAAAAATTTGTTCGAAGGAATTCCTTCAGACAAAAATTCTGAAGGAATTATGCGATTGCCTTTCGACTCCTTCGGACAAAAAGTCTGAAGGAATTCAAAAAAGTTGTAGACAAAAACCCCGCAAAACACCAAGGCAAGAAAAAGAATTCTTTCAGACTTTTTGTCTGAAGGAATTCCTTCAGACAAAAAGTTTGAAGAAATTCAGAGGAAGGCCATGGGAAAAAATCTAGGAAAATTACAAAGACAAAGTGGCTGAACAATTCTTGCAGACTTTTTGTCTGCAGGAAAATGTTCGCACAGAAAGCCTAAAGGGAAAATATCTGCGCAGAATGCCCAAAGGAAAGTGGCTAGGAAGAAAACTGAAGGAAGTCCAAGGGGTGACGGGCCTGAGGACATCAAAATCAAGCAAAAAAAACTAGCCATTGGTATTCAAACGCAGAGACGGGTGCATGAATGTCAATTTTAAGATGGTGAAACAGCTGTTTGTTTTTAAAATGCTTGAGCGCCAACCAGGAAAGAGTCAAGGAATGTAGTGACTTGCCAAAAGATAGCCCCAAGGCTTAAGGAGCTAGAAAGAGAAACCAGGAAGAAGACAAAATGTAGAAGTGGACAAACAGCCCAAGTGGCAAAGGGGAGGCAAGTTATTGCCAGATGGTCACCAAACGGCATAAATAGTAAACGAGGCAGCCTGTCTTCTCCAATTGCATTTATAAAGGGACAAACCACATGAATATCTAAAAATATCAGTCTATTTGTAGGAAAGAGGCATAGCCCATGCCTGCACATTAATGCTTGAATGCCAAAGCCAAGTTCAGTGATTATACAACATGGTTCCAGTAGGCCTCTTCTATAAGAATGACATCAGCAACAGTGACTTCCTCTTCACAATGTTTTCAGTGCACATGGGCCAGCTTGTCAAATAAGTGCCAAGTTCTCTTCCCCTCTTTCCATATATTTTAAAAATTCTCATTTGAGGAGGATCCATCTCTCAGCCTTAAGGCAAAACTATTGCCAAAAATCTCTCATGCTTGTAAGGTAGAACTCTGTCAGATTCTACCTTGAATCAAGACTTACCATTTTTTACTCTATTTGAGCTTGCACTTTTGGATGTATTTATGCCTTTGTTTTATGTTAAGTCATTTTCCTTATGCTTTTGTAGGGTGATTTTATCATGTCTAGTGCATTGTGAGTTTCTCTTTTGCAATTTTGCTAGAAGTATCCATAGAGGAGTGTAGGTGCCTGTGAATAGGCTGCCATATGTGTGTCTTAGGACACCTCTGGTTGTTTCTTTCTCACTATATTTCCACTGACCCTTAGCTCATTGATGCAGAAGGATTTCTCATGTCAAATGAAGTGTATAGGAGCTTCTTCTTGGTGAAAAGTGTATATTCCGGCTGGGTGGGTCATCTTTTTTGGTGTATCACCTTTTTTAGTTTAGGTTTAGTTTCTTTTTTTAGCATCTTTCTACCTTTTCATTGCCCCCCTTTTTTCCATTTATTTGTTAGCAGTAGAAATCCAGGGCCTAAAAGATACATCAAATGGAGCTAGCCCTTATCTAGAGACTCTCCCCTCCAGCTTCACCAGTCCCATAGGTGAGAGGGGAGTTTCCATTTTGACGTGTGGAAGGTAGGAGCTCAGCCTCCTACCTAGGGTGCAATCCATTGCATCAACAGTTTTTGGCATGCCCAGTGGGACCAAATAGGACAAGTTGTGTCCAAAGAGTTGAAGAATGTTTGGTGTGTTATTCAACCAATCAGCCTTTAGAGGCTTTTGCACCAACACCAATGGCGACTCTGAGTTGGATTAGCTGGTCAAATAGTCCTGATGCCATTAAGAAATCACTTTTTATATGGTTTTGATCAGGATTAGGCTGTCATGAAACCACCTCAAACTCCAGTGTTACTTCCCTCATTATTGACAGGTAACCAGGAGAGATGCTTGAAGTGATTTCATGAAAAGTTTGAGCTTGATCAAAAAATATGAATAAATACAAGGTACATGGTTCTAAGCAATGGATTACACATGCCAAAATGTGCTTTCATTTGAAGTAGCTCTTCTTGTGCATCAACAGGCCTTTCCTAGTCTTTCTCGACTCCCTCAGGTCACTGATCCTAATGGCATGCTTCTGACTTGGGGAAATAGTGGAATCATGGGGAAGGAAAGAGGAGAAGAAAGGTTTTTCTCAAAACCTTGAAGAAGTCAAAGCTGCTCCTGCTCATGATGATTCCTATGACCTCTAAGAAAGGCTCTTCCAGGAAGATATAGCTAGGAGAATTACAGAGTTGGAATCCAGAGAGAGATTCCTTAGCTAATGTGTGATGGATAGTTTAGACCCAATGGCACATTCCATGTCTGAACACACCCCACCTACACACCTCCAAGAGGACTATCAGGCCACACTTGATATTTATGAAGTACTAGCTAGATGGAAGAAGGAGAATCATTTTATTCTAGCTCAAGGACTGCCTCCTCTTCCACACGATTTTTTCACTTCATCCCTTCTCAAGGAGGAACCTGTTCCATAGGAGGCAAGTGAGGAGTAGAAGATCCAATCTATAGTTTCCCAAGAGGCTATCATGATCAATAAAGAAGAAGAAATCATCATCGATGCTCCTTGTGAAGACATCATCAATGATGGAGAAGACACAAGGTATGCATACATGCAGATGTTCCAGCAATATGAAGAGGAACTTAAGCATGGTGAGCTCTCTTCCCCTTTGTTTGATGAACTTCCTTGTTGCTTTGATGAGGAGGATGACTATGTTGAGGAGCCTAAGTTGGAGGAGGATTAGATGGATGTCTTTGAACAACTAGAGACTCTGATCTTTGAGGAGGAAAAGGAGAGGTCTGTTCACCTTGAGGAAAGCCTTGAAGAAGAAAGATTTGAACAAAGAGGTGATGTTCTATGGGATAAGCAATTAGTTTGTGATTCCTTTTCAGACATCACAACAGTCACCCTTCTTCAAGAAGGCCATGAGGGAGTAGAAGATGAGTTTGACAGGATCTTCAATGAAGCAGAAGGGAATGAGTCAAACCATGATGCATTGTAAGAGGACCAAGCACAACAAAGGGCTTATGGTGATGAGCTAGCAGCCACATATTTCTTGGTGAAATACACCAACATGAAAGACCAGCATTCAATAGGCTTCCAAGAACAAGTAGAATACATATATGTTGGGAGAATGTTTGAATCTGATCCACTCAGATGCAAGCCAGTCCAGGTGACAGGCAACAGGAGCAAGCCACCAAATCTCCTTTTCATTCAGCCACTTGTCTGGCACCATAAGTCTTCTTGTCAGGAAGGGAACTTAAGAAGTTTTCCCTTTGATCTAGGAGGGAGGAAAATATTCCTAGTTAGTTGTATATAGTAGCTTGCTTTCAGTTTTCTTCCTTGCTTTCCCTAAGTGCAGTTTGCACAAGTAGTGTTTTTTAGCCTTGTGTGTGTTTTCCCTTGTGTCTAGGGTAAAATGCTTCATGATTGATTCTAGGATCCCTCAAGGCAGTGGATAACTCTTTCAAAGTTGCATCTGACTCTGTGCCCAATGGACTAAAAAGCAACTGGTCTCTACGCATAGCAGACATGCTTCCCTTGGGAGTTGCCAATTTGTTGACCATTTTTTGCCCAACAAGCCAAAATCGGTCCCCTTCTTTCCCTACTATTCTAGGCCATTTCATTTTTTTATTTTACAGGAATCTGGAAATTTCTATGGATCTGTAGAATTTCTATAGACTCTGCAGGTCCATTTCTACGAACTCTGCATAGTTTTGATTTCTACGGACTCAGCAGTGAGGTTTTCTACAGACTCTACAGGTCCATTTCTATGAACTTCACAAGGACTTCTGCGAACTCTTTAGGTGTAGTCTTTCGGAAGATGAAGAACCAGTTTAGAGAGTGCAAGGTTTTATAAAGCTTTTTTAGACTCTTGACTGAAGAATTCATAAGGAAAGAGAGCTAAAATAGTTCAAAGACACTTTTTCTTAAGGTTGGAAGAGTGGTTCAATGACATAATCTTTCCAAGAGTTAGCATCTTTGAACCATTGAACCGGTTTAACACTTTGGTTCATTGCGTTGGTTGAATCAAATGGTTCAATGGTTGAGGTTCAACACAGAGTTCAATCGACAAAGTTCATCACTTTGGTTCAATCTATTGGTTCAATGGCTTTCAATTCAATCAAAATTCATTAGCAAGGTTCAACACTTCAGTTCAACCTCCTGAAGGACAAGTGCCCTTCTGAAGGGCAGTTCTGGGTTCAAGATCCCTTGCGGACAGCAGGGAACACTTCAAAGAAAGGTGCAAAGGTAAGTTCTTTCAGAATTTTGTTTAAGGCAGTCGAAAGGCAAAGGCATAATTCCTTCAGACTTTTTGTCTGAAGGAATTCCTTCAGACAAAAAGTTTGAAGGAATTTAGAAAAGCTGCAAACAAAAACCCCACAAAACACCAAGCCAAGAAAAATAATTCTTTTAGACTTTTTGTCTAAAGGAATTTTCATCAGAAAAAAAGTCTAAAGAAACTTGGAGGAAGGCCACGGGAGAAAAGATGGGAAAATTCCAAAGGCAAAGTGGCTGAACAATTCTCGTGGACTTTTCGTCAGTGAGAAAATGTCTGCAAAAAAATCCCGAAGGGAAAATATACACATAGAATGCTTGAAGGAAAGTGGCCAGGAAGAAAGCTAAAGGAAGTCCAAGGGGTGACAAGCCCAAGGACATCAAAATCAAGCACAACAAACTAGTCGTTGGTATTCAAACGCAGTGATGGGTACACGAACATCAATTTTAAGACAGTGAAACAGCTGTTTATTTTTAAAATGCTTGAGCGCCAACCAGGAAAGAGCCATGGAATGCAATGACCCACCAGAAGATAGCCCCAAGGCTTAAGGAGCTAGAAAGAGAAACCAAGAAGAAGGCAAAATGCAGAAGCAGACAAACAACCCAAGTGGCAAAGGGGAGGTGAGTTATTGCTAGAGGGTCACCAAATGGTGCAAACTATAAATGGCGCATCTTGTCTTCTCTAGTTGCATTTATAAGGGGAAAAACTGCATGAATATCTAAAAAGAGTAGTCTATTTGCAAGAAAGAGGTGTAGCCCATGCCTTCGCATTAATGCTTGAATGCCAAAGTCAAGTTTGGTGATTATATAGCATGGTTCCAGCAGGCCTCTTCTAGAAGAATGACATCAACAATAGTGACTTCTTCTTCCTGATGTTTTCAGCACACATGGGCTAGCTTGTCAAAGAAGTGCCAAGCTCTCTTCCCCTCTTTCTATATATTGTAAAATTTTTCATTTGAGGAGGATCCATCTCTTAGCCTTAAGGCAAAACTCTGCCCAAAAATCTCTCGGGCTTGTAAGGCAGAACTCTGCTAGATTCTACCTTGAATCAAGACTTAACATTTTTTACCTCTATTTGAGCTTGCACTTTTGGATGTGTCTATGCCTTTGTTCTGTGTTAAGTCATTTTCATTATGCTTTCATAGGGTGATTTCAACATGTCTAGTGCATTCTGAGTTTCTCTTTTGCAAGTTTGCCAGAAGTATCCCTAGAGGAGTGTAGGTGCCTATGAATAGGCTGCCATAAGTGTGTTTGAGGACACCTCTGGTAGTTTCCTCCTCCCTGTATTTCCATGGACCCCTAGCTCACTGATGTAGAAGGATTTCTCGTGTCAAATGAAGTGTATAGGAGCTTCTTCTTGGTGAAAATTGTATATTTAGGCTGGGTGGGTCATCTTTCTTGGTGTATCATCTTTTTTAGTTTAGGTTTAGGTTATGTTTTCAGCATCTTTCTCCCTTTTCATCCCCCCTTTTTTCCATTTATTTGTTAGCAGTAAAATCTAGGACCTAAAAGATACATCATAGCGAGCTAGACCTAATCTAGAGACCCTCCCCTCTAGCTTCACCGGTCCCACAGGCGAGAGGGGAGTTTCCATTTTGATGTGTGGAAGGCAGGAGCTCGGCCTCCTGCCTAGGGTGCAATCCACTGCGTCAATAGTTTTTGGCACACCTAGTGGGACCAACTAGGACAAGTTGTGTCCAAAGAGTTGAAGAATGTTTGGTGTGTTCTTCAACCAATCAGCCTTTAGAGGCTTTTACACCAACACCAATGGCAACTCTGAGTTGAATCAGCTAGTTAAGCAGTCCTGATGCCATTAAGAAATAACATTTTATATGGTTTTAATTAGGCTCAAGCTGTCATGAAACCACCTCAAAATCCAACGTTACTTCCCTCATTTTTGAAAGGTAACCAGGAGAGCTGCTTAAAGTGATTTCATGAAAAGTCTGATCTTGATCAAAACATATGAAGAAATACAAGGTACATGGTTCTAAGCAATGGATTATACATTCCAAAATGTGCTTTCATTTGAAGCAGCTCTTCATGTGCATCAGCAGGCCCTTCCTAGTCTTCCTCGACTCCCTCAGGTCACTGATCCTAATGGCACGCTCCTGACTTGAGGGGAAATAGTGGAATCATGGGGCAAGAAAGAGGAAAAGAAAGGTTTTGCTCAAAACCTTGAAGAATTCAAAGCTGTTCCTGCTCATGATGATTCCTATGACCTCCAAGAAAGGCTCTTCCAAGAAGATATAGCTAGGAGAATTACAGAGTTGGAATCCAGAGAGAGATTCCTTAGCCAATGGGTGATGGATGGTTCAGACCCAATGGCACATTCCATGTCTGAACACACCCCACCTACACACCTCCAAGAGGAATATCAGGCCACACCTAATATTGATGAATTACTAGCCAGATGTAAGGAGGATAATCATTTGATTCTAGCTCAAGGACTACCTCCTCTTCCACACGATTTTTTCACTTCACCCCTTCTCAAGGAGAAACCTATTTTGTAGGAGGCAAGTGAGGAGTAGAAGATCCAATCTGTAGTTTCCCAAGAGGCTATCATGAGAAATAAAGAAGAATAAATCATCATTGATGCTCCTTGTGAGGACATCATAAACGATGGAGAAGACACAGGGTATGCATACATGCAGATGTTCTAGCAATACAAAAAGGAACTTAAGCATGGTGAGCTCTCTTCCCCTTTGTTTGATGAACTTCATTGTTGCTTTGATGAGGAGGATGACTATGTCAAGGAGCCTGAGTTGGAGGAGGATCAGACGGATGTGTTTGAACAACTAGAGACTCTGATCTTTGAGGAGGAAAAGGAGAGGTCTGTTCACCTTGAGGAAAGCCTTGAAGAAGAAAGCTTTGAACAAAGAGGTGATGTTATGTGGGATGAGCAATCAGTTTGTGATTCCTTTTAAGACATCACAACAGTCACCCTTCTTCAAGAAGGCCTTGAGGGAGCAGAAGATGAGTTTGATAGGATCTTCAATGAAGTGGAAGGGAACGAGTCAAACCATGATGCATTGCAAGGGGACCATGCACAATAAAGGGCT